>OV050031.1:73672909-73807440 GCA_920105625.2 Clusia tigrina | reverse complement strand
TCTCTATGCCTATATCTGCCCCTATCTGCCTCAGTCGCAGCCTCTGTCAGTGTCTCTGTCGGCGTCTCAGTCGCCGCCGCTGTCGATTGGGGGGTCTGCTGCTTTCTCTATGCCTATGTCTACCCGTATCTGCCTCAGTCGGCGCCTCAGTCGGCGCCTCAGTCGGCGTCTCATTCGGCGTCGCAGCCTCTGTCAGCGTCTCTGTAGGCGTCTCAGTCGCTGCCGCTGTCGATTGGGGAGGTCTGCTGCTTTCTCTGTGCCTATATCTACCCCCATCTGCCGCAATCGCTATCTCAGTCGGCGTCGCAGCCTCTGTCAGCGTCTCTGTAGGCGTCTCAGTTGTTGCCGCTGTCGATTGGGGGATCTGCTGCCTTCTCTATGCCTATATCTACCCCTATCTGCCTCAGTCGGCGTCTCAGTCGGCTTCGCAACCTCTGTGAGCGTCTCTGCAGGCGTCTCAGTCGCTGCCGCTGTCGATTGGGGAGGTCTGCTGCTTTCTCTGTGCCTATATCTACCCCTATCTGCCTCAATCGCTATCTCAGTCGGCGTCGCAGCCTCTGTCAGCGTCTCTGTAGGCGTCTCAGTCGCTGCCGCTGTCGATTGGGGAGGTCTGCTGCTTTCTCTGTGCCTATATCTACCCCCATCTGCCGCAATCGCTATCTCAGTCGGCGTCGCAGCCTCTGTCAGCGTCTCTGTAGGCGTCTCAGTCGCTGCCGCTGTCGATTGGGGAGGTCTGCTGCTTTCTCTGTGCCTATATCTACCCCCATCTGCCTCAATCGCTATCTCAGTCGGCGTCGCAGCCTCTGTCAGCGTCTCTGTAGGCGTCTCAGTTGTTGCCGCTGTCGATTGGGGGATCTGCTGCCTTCTCTATGCCTATATCTACCTCTATCTGCCTCAGCCGGCTTTTCAGTCGATGTCTCAGCCTCTGTCAGCGTCTCTGTAGGCATCTCAGTCGCTGCAGCTGTCGATCGCGGGGGTCTGCTGCCTTGTCTATGCCTATATCTACCCCTATCTCCCTCAGTCGGCGTCTCAGTCGGCGTCGCAGCCTCTGTCAGCGTCTCTGTAGGCATCTCAGTCGCTGCCGCTGTTGATTGAGGGGGTCTGCTGCCTTCTCTATGCCCCTATCTGCCTCAGTCGGCGTCTCAGACGTTGTCGCGGCCTCTGTCAGCGTCTCTGTAGGCGTCTGAGTCGCCGCCGCTGTCGATTGGGGGGTCTGCTGCCTTCTCTGTGCCTTCTCTATGCCTATATCTGCCCCTATCTGCCTCAGTCGCAGCCTCTGTCAGTGTCTCTGTCGGCGTCTCAGTCGCCGCCGCTGTCGATTGGGGGGTCTGCTGCTTTCTCTATGCCTATGTCTACCCGTATCTGCCTCAGTCGGCGCCTCAGTCGGCGTCTCATTCGGCGTCGCAGCCTCTGTCAGCGTCTCTGTAGGCGTCTCAGTCGCTGCCGCTGTCGATTGGGGAGGTCTGCTGCTTTCTCTGTGCCTATATCTACCCCCATCTGCCGCAATCGCTATCTCAGTCGGCGTCGCAGCCTCTGTCAGCGTCTCTGTAGGCGTCTCAGTCGCTGCCGCTGTCGATTGGGGAGGTCTGCTGCTTTCTCTGTGCCTATATCTACCCCCATCTGCCGCAATCGCTATCTCAGTCGGCGTCGCAGCCTCTGTCAGCGTCTCTGTAGGCGTCTCAGTTGTTGCCGCTGTCGATTGGGGGATCTGCTGCCTTCTCTATGCCTATATCTACCTCTATCTGCCTCAGTCGGCGTCTCAGTCGGTGTCGCAGCCTCTATCAGCGTATCTCTAGGCATCTCAGTCGCTGCCGCTGTCGATCGAGAGGTCTGCTGCCTACTCTATGCCTATATTTACCCCTATCTGCCTCAGTAGGCGTCTCAGTCGGCGTCGCAGCCTATGTCATTGTCTCTGTAGGCGTCTCAATCGCTGCCGCTGACGATTGGGGGGCGTGCTGCCTTCGCTATGCCTATATCTGCCCCTATCTGCCTCAGTCGGCTTCTCAGTCGGTGTCGCGACTTCTATCAGCGTCTCTGTAGGCATCTCAGTCGCTGCAGCTGTCGATCGCGGGGGTCTGCTGCCTTGTCTATGCCTATATCTACCCCTATCTCCCTCAGTCGGCGTCTCAGTCGATGTCGCAGCCTCTGTCAGCGTCTCTGTAGGCATCTCAGTCGCTGGGGTCTGCTGCCTTGTCTATGCCTATATCTACCCCTATCTACCTCAGTCGGCTTCTCAGTCGGTGTCGCGACTTCTATCAGCGTCTCTGTAGGCGTCTCAGTCGCGGCCGCTGTCGTTTGTTGGTTCTGCTACCTTCTCTATGCCTATATCTACCCGTATCTGCCTCAGTCGGCGCCTCAGACGGCGTCGCAGCCTCCGTCAACGTCTCTGTAGGCATCTCAGTCGCTGCCGCTGTTGATTGAGGGGGTCTGCTGCCTTCTCTATGCCTATATCTACCCCTATCTGCCTCAGACGGCGTCTCAGACGTTGTCACAGCCTCTGTCAGCGTCTCTGTAGGCGTCTCAATCGCTGCCGCTGTCGATTGGGGGGCGTGCTGCCTTCTCTATGCCTATATCTACCCCTATCTGGCTCAGCCGGCTTTTCAGTCGATGTCTCAGCCTCTGTCAGCGTCTCTGTAGGCATCTCAGTCGCTGCAGCTGTCGATCGCGGGGGTCTGCTGCCTTGTCTATGCCTATATCTACCCCTATCTACCTCAGTCGGCTTCTCAGTCGGTGTCGCGACTTCTATCAGCGTCTCTGTAGGCGTCTCAGTCGCGGCCGCTGTCGTTTGTTGGTTCTGCTACCTTCTCTATGCCTATATCTACCCGTATCTGCCTCAGTCGGCGCCTCAGACGGCGTCGCAGCCTATGTCATTGTCTCTGTAGGCGTCTCAATCGCTGCCGCTGACGATTGGGGGGCGTGCTGCCTTCGCTATGCCTATATCTGCCCCTATCTGCCTCAGTCGGCTTCTCAGTCGGTGTCGCGACTTCTATCAGCGTCTCTGTAGGCATCTCAGTCGCTGCAGCTGTCGATCGCGGGGGTCTGCTGCCTTGTCTATGCCTATATCTACCCCTATCTCCCTCAGTCGGCGTCTCAGTCGATGTCGCAGCCTCTGTCAGCGTCTCTGTAGGCATCTCAGTCGCTGCAGCTGTCGATCGCGGGGGTCTGCTGCCTTGTCTATGCCTATATCTACCCCTATCTACCTCAGTCGGCTTCTCAGTCGGTGTCGCGACTTCTATCAGCGTCTCTGTAGGCGTCTCAGTCGCGGCCGCTGTCGTTTGTTGGTTCTGCTACCTTCTCTATGCCTATATCTACCCGTATCTGCCTCAGTCGGCGCCTCAGACGGCGTCGCAGCCTCCGTCAACGTCTCTGTAGGCATCTCAGTCGCTGCCGCTGTTGATTGAGGGGGTCTGCTGCCTTCTCTATGCCTATATCTACCCCTATCTGCCTCAGACGGCGTCTCAGACGTTGTCACAGCCTCTGTCAGCGTCTCTGTAGGCGTCTCAATCGCTGCCGCTGTCGATTGGGGGGCGTGCTGCCTTCTCTATGCCTATATCTACCCCTATCTGGCTCAGCCGGCTTTTCAGTCGATGTCTCAGCCTCTGTCAGCGTCTCTGTAGGCATCTCAGTCGCTGCAGCTGTCGATCGCGGGGGTCTGCTGCCTTGTCTATGCCTATATCTACCCCTATCTACCTCAGTCGGCTTCTCAGTCGGTGTCGCGACTTCTATCAGCGTCTCTGTAGGCGTCTCAGTCGCGGCCGCTGTCGTTTGTTGGTTCTGCTACCTTCTCTATGCCTATATCTACCCGTATCTGCCTCAGTCGGCGCCTCAGACGGCGTCGCAGCCTCTGTCAACGTCTCTGTAGGCATCTCAGTCGCTGCCGCTGTTGATTGAGGGGGTCTGCTGCCTTCTCTATGCCTATATCTACCCCTATCTGCCTCAGACGGCGTCTCAGACGTTGTCACAGCCTCTGTCAGCGTCTCTGTAGGCGTCTCAATCGCTGCCGCTGTCGATTGGGGGGCGTGCTGCCTTCTCTGTGCCTATATCTACCCCTATCTGCCTCAGCCGGCTTTTCAGTCGATGTCTCAGCCTCTGTCAGCGTCTCTGTAGGCATCTCAGTCGCTGCAGCTGTCGATCGCGGGGGTCTGCTGCCTTGTCTATGCCTATATCTACCCCTATCTCCCTCAGTCGGCGTCTCAGTCGGCGTCGCAGCCTCTGTCAGCGTCTCTGTAGGCATCTCAGTCGCTGCCGCTGTTGATTGAGGGGGTCTGCTGCCTTCTCTATGCCCCTATCTGCCTCAGTCGGCGTCTCAGACGTTGTCGCGGCCTCTGTCAGCGATTGGGGGGTCTGCTGCCTTCTCTGTGCCTTCTCTATGCCTATATCTGCCCCTATCTGCCTCAGTCGCAGCCTCTGTCAGTGTCTCTGTCGGCGTCTCAGTCGCCGCCGCTGTCGATTGGGTGGTCTGCTGCTTTCTCTATGCCTATGTCTACCCGTATCTGCCTCAGTCGGCGCCTCAGTCGGCGTCTCATTCGGCGTCGCAGCCTCTGTCAGCGTCTCTGTAGGCGTCTCAGTCGCTGCCGCTGTCGATTGGGGAGGTCTGCTGCTTTCTCTGTGCCTATATCTACCCCCATCTGCCGCAATCGCTATCTCAGTCGGCGTCGCAGCCTCTGTCAGCGTCTCTGTAAGCGTCTCAGTTGTTGCCGCTGTCGATTGGGGGATCTGCTGCCTTCTCTATGCCTATATCTACCCCTATCTGCCTCAGTCGGCGTCTCAGTCGGCTTCGCAACCTCTGTGAGCGTCTCTGCAGGCGTCTCAGTCGCTGCCGCTGTCGATTGGGGAGGTCTGCTGCTTTCTCTGTGCCTATATCTACCCCTATCTGCCTCAATCGCTATCTCAGTCGGCGTCGCAGCCTCTGTCAGCGTCTCTGTAGGCGTCTCAGTCGCTGCCGCTGTCGATTGGGGAGGTCTGCTGCTTTCTCTGTGCCTATATCTACCCCCATCTGCCGCAATCGCTATCTCAGTCGGCGTCGCAGCCTCTGTCAGCGTCTCTGTAGGCGTCTCAGTCGCTGCCGCTGTCGATTGGGGAGGTCTGCTGCTTTCTCTGTGCCTATATCTACCCCCATCTGCCGCAATCGCTATCTCAGTCGGCGTCGCAGCCTCTGTCAGCGTCTCTGTAGGCGTCTCAGTTGTTGCCGCTGTCGATTGGGGGATCTGCTGCCTTCTCTATGCCTATATCTACCTCTATCTGCCTCAGTCGGCGTCTCAGTCGGTGTCGCAGCCTCTATCAGCGTATCTCTAGGCATCTCAGTCGCTGCCGCTGTCGATCGAGAGGTCTGCTGCCTACTCTATGCCTATATTTACCCCTATCTGCCTCAGTAGGCGTCTCAGTCGGCGTCGCAGCCTATGTCATTGTCTCTGTAGGCGTCTCAATCGCTGCCGCTGTCGATTGGGGGGCGTGCTGCCTTCGCTATGCCTATATCTACCCCTATCTGCCTCAGTCGGCTTTTCTGTCGATGTCGCAGCCTCTGTCAGCGTCTCTGTAGGCATCTCAGTCGCTGCAGCTGTCGATCGCGGGGGTCTGCTGCCTTGTCTATGCCTATATCTACCCCTATCTACCTCAGTCGGCTTCTCAGTCGGTGTCGCGACTTCTATCAGCGTCTCTGTAGGCGTCTCAGTCGCGGCCGCTGTCGTTTGTTGGTTCTGCTACCTTCTCTATGCCTATATCTACCCGTATCTGCCTCAGTCGGCGCCTCAGACGGCGTCGCAGCCTCTGTCAACGTCTCTGTAGGCATCTCAGTCGCTGCCGCTGTTGATTGAGGGGGTCTGCTGCCTTCTCTATGCCTATATCTACCCCTATCTGCCTCAGACGGCGTCTCAGACGTTGTCACAGCCTCTGTCAGCGTATCTGTAGGCGTCTCAATCGCTGCCGCTGTCGATTGGGGGGCGTGCTGCCTTCTCTATGCCTATATCTACCCCTATCTGCCTCAGCCGGCTTTTCAGTCGATGTCTCAGCCTCTGTCAGCGTCTCTGTAGGCATCTCAGTCGCTGCAGCTGTCGATCGCGGGGGTCTGCTGCCTTGTCTATGCCTATATCTACCCCTATCTGCCTCAGTCGGCTTCTCAGTCGGTGTCGCGGCTTCTATCAGCGTCTCTGTAGGCGTCGTAGTCGCTGCCGCTGTCGTTTGTTGGTTCTGCTACCTTCTCTATGCCTATATCTACTCGTATCTGCCTCAGTCGGCGTCTCAGTCGGCGTCGCAGCCTCTGTCAGTGGCTCTGTAGGCATCTCAGTCGCTGCCGCTGTTAATTGAGTGGGTCTGCTGCCTTCTCTATGCCTATATCTACCCCTATCTGCCTCAGTCGGCTTCTCAGAAGTTGTCACAGCCTCTGTCAGCGTCTCTGTAGGCGTCTCAGTCGGCGTCGCTGTCGATTGGGGGGTCTGCTGCCTTCTCTATGCCTATATCTACACCTATCTGCCTCAGTCGGCGTCCCTTTCGGCGTCGCAGCCTCTGTCAGCGTCTCTGTAAGTGTCTCAGTCGCTGCCGCTGTTGCTTGGGGGGTCTGCTGCCTTCTCTATGCCAATATCTATCCCTATCTGCTTCAGTCGGCATTTTAGTCACCGTCGCAGCCTCTGTCAGCGTCTCTGTAGGCGTCTCAGGCGCTGCCGCTGTCGATTGGGGAGGTCTGCTTCCTTCTCTATGCCTATATCTACCCCTATCTGCCTCAGTCGGCGTCTCAGTCGGCGTCGCGGCCTCTGTCAGCGTCTCTGTAGGCGTCTGAGTCGCCGCCGCTGTCGATTGGGGGGTCTGCTGCCTTCTCTGTGCCTTCTCTATGCCTATATCTGCCCCTATCTGCCTCAGTCGCAGCCTCTGTCAGTGTCTCTGTCGGCGTCTCAGTCGCCGCCGCTGTCGATTGGGGGGTCTGCTGCTTTCGCTATGCCTATATCTACCCCTATCTGCCTCAGTCGGCTTTTCTGTCGATGTCGCAGCCTCTGTCAGCGTCTCTGTAGGCGTCTCAGTCGCTGCCGCTGTCGATTGGGGAGGTCTGCTGCTTTCTCTGTGCCTATATCTACCCCCATCTGCCGCAATCGCTATCTCAGTCGGCGTCGCAGCCTCTGTCAGCGTCTCTGTAGGCGTCTCAGTTGTTGCCGCTGTCGATTGGGGGATCTGCTGCCTTCTCTATGCCTATATCTACCTCTATCTGCCTCAGTCGGCGTCTCAGTCGGTGTCGCAGCCTCTATCAGCGTATCTGTAGGCATCTCAGTCGCTGCCGCTGTCGATCGAGAGGTCTGCTGCCTACTCTATGCCTATATTTACCCCTATCTGCCTCAGTAGGCGTCTCAGTCGGCGTCGCAGCCTATGTCAGCGTCTCTGTAGGCGTCTCAATCACTGCCGCTGTCGATTGGGGGGCGTGCTGCCTTCGCTATGCCTATATCTACCCCTATCTGCCTCAGTCGGCTTTTCTGTCGATGTCGCAGCCTCTGTCAGCGTCTCTGTAGGCATCTCAGTCGCTGCAGCTGTCGATCGCGGGGGTCTGCTGCCTTGTCTATGCCTATATCTACCCCTATCTACCTCAGTCGGCTTCTCAGTCGGTGTCGCGACTTCTATCAGCGTCTCTGTAGGCGTCTCAGTCGCGGCCGCTGTCGTTTGTTGGTTCTGCTACCTTCTCTATGCCTATATCTACCCGTATCTGCCTCAGTCGGCGCCTCAGACGGCGTCGCAGCCTCTGTCAACGTCTCTGTAGGCATCTCAGTCGCTGCCGCTGTTGATTGAGGGGGTCTGCTGCCTACTCTATGCCTATATTTACCCCTATCTGCCTCAGTAGGCGTCTCAGTCAGCGTCGCAGCCTATGTCAGCGTCTCTGTAGGCGTCTCAATCGCTGCCGCTGTCGATTTGGGGGCGTGCTGCCTTCGCTATGCCTATATCTACCCCTATCTACCTCAGTCGGCTTTTCTGTCGATGTCGCAGCCTCTGTCAGCGTCTCTGTAGGCATCTCAGTCGCTGCAGCTGTCGATCGCGGGGGTCTGCTGCCTTGTCTATGCCTATATCTACCCCTATCTACCTCAGTCGGCTTCTCAGTCGGTGTCGCGACTTCTATCAGCGTCTCTGTAGGCGTCTCAGTCGCGGCCGCTGTCGTTTGTTGGTTCTGCTACCTTCTCTATGCCTATATCTACCCGTATCTGCCTCAGTCGGCGCCTCAGACGGCGTCGCAGCCTCTGTCAACGTCTCTGTAGGCATCTCAGTCGCTGCCGCTGTTGATTGAGGGGGTCTGCTGCCTTCTCTATGCCTATATCTACCCCTATCTGCCTCAGACGGCGTCTCAGACGTTGTCACAGCCTCTGTCAGCGTCTCTGTAGGCGTCTCAATCGCTGCCGCTGTCGATTGGGGGGCGTGCTGCCTTCTCTATGCCTATATCTACCCCTATCTGCCTCAGCCGGCTTTTCAGTCGATGTCTCAGCCTCTGTCAGCGTCTCTGTAGGCATCTCAGTCGCTGCAGCTGTCGATCGCGGGGGTCTGCTGCCTTGTCTATGCCTATATCTACCCCTATCTGCCTCAGTCGGCTTCTCAGTCGGTGTCGCGGCTTCTATCAGCGTCTCTGTAGGCGTCGTAGTCGCTGCCGCTGTCGTTTGTTGGTTCTGCTACCTTCTCTATGCCTATATCTACTCGTATCTGCCTCAGTCGGCGCCTCAGACGGCGTCGCAGCCTCTGTCAACGTCTCTGTAGGCATCTCAGTCGCTGCCGCTGTCGATTGGGGGGTCTGCTGCCTTCTCGATGCCTATATCTACCCCGATCTGCCTCAGTCGGCGTCTCAGTCGGCGTCGCAGCCTCTGTCAGTGGCTCTGTAGGCATCTCAGTCGCTGCCGCTGTTAATTGAGTGGGTCTGCTGCCTTCTCTATGCCTATATCTACCCCTATCTGCCTCAGTCGGCTTCTCAGAAGTTGTCACAGCCTCTGTCAGCGTCTCTGTAGGCGTCTCAGTCGGCGTCGCTGTCGATTGGGGGGTCTGCTGCCTTCTCTATGCCTATATCTACACCTATCTGCCTCAGTCGGCGTCCCTTTCGGCGTCGCAGCCTCTGTCAGCGTCTCTGTAAGTGTCTCAGTCGCTGCCGCTGTTGCTTGGGGGGTCTGCTGCCTTCTCTATGCCAATATCTATCCCTATCTGCTTCAGTCGGCATTTTAGTCACCGTCGCAGCCTCTGTCAGCGTCTCTGTAGGCGTCTCAGGCGCTGCCGCTGTCGATTGGGGAGGTCTGCTACCTTCTCTATGCCTATATCTACCCGTATCTGCCTCAGTCGGCGCCTCAGACGGCGTCGCAGCCTCTGTCAACGTCTCTGTAGGCATCTCAGTCGCTGCCGCTGTTGATTGAGGGGGTCTGCTGCCTACTCTATGCCTATATTTACCCCTATCTGCCTCAGTAGGCGTCTCAGTCAGCGTCGCAGCCTATGTCAGCGTCTCTGTAGGCGTCTCAATCGCTGCCGCTGTCGATTGGGGGGCGTGCTGCCTTCGCTATGCCTATATCTACCCCTATCTACCTCAGTCGGCTTTTCTGTCGATGTCGCAGCCTCTGTCAGCGTCTCTGTAGGCATCTCAGTCGCTGCAGCTGTCGATCGCGGGGGTCTGCTGCCTTGTCTATGCCTATATCTACCCCTATCTACCTCAGTCGGCTTCTCAGTCGGTGTCGCGACTTCTATCAGCGTCTCTGTAGGCGTCTCAGTCGCGGCCGCTGTCGTTTGTTGGTTCTGCTACCTTCTCTATGCCTATATCTACCCGTATCTGCCTCAGTCGGCGCCTCAGACGGCGTCGCAGCCTCTGTCAACGTCTCTGTAGGCATCTCAGTCGCTGCCGCTGTTGATTGAGGGGGTCTGCTGCCTTCTCTATGCCTATATCTACCCCTATCTGCCTCAGACGGCGTCTCAGACGTTGTCACAGCCTCTGTCAGCGTCTCTGTAGGCGTCTCAATCGCTGCCGCTGTCGATTGGGGGGCGTGCTGCCTTCTCTATGCCTATATCTACCCCTATCTGCCTCAGCCGGCTTTTCAGTCGATGTCTCAGCCTCTGTCAGCGTCTCTGTAGGCATCTCAGTCGCTGCAGCTGTCGATCGCGGGGGTCTGCTGCCTTGTCTATGCCTATATCTACCCCTATCTGCCTCAGTCGGCTTCTCAGTCGGTGTCGCGGCTTCTATCAGCGTCTCTGTAGGCGTCGTAGTCGCTGCCGCTGTCGTTTGTTGGTTCTGCTACCTTCTCTATGCCTATATCTACTCGTATCTGCCTCAGTCGGCGCCTCAGACGGCGTCGCAGCCTCTGTCAACGTCTCTGTAGGCATCTCAGTCGCTGCCGCTGTCGATTGGGGGGTCTGCTGCCTTCTCTATGCCTATATCTACCCCGATCTGCCTCAGTCGGCGTCTCAGTCGGCGTCGCAGCCTCTGTCAGTGGCTCTGTAGGCATCTCAGTCGCTGCCGCTGTTAATTGAGTGGGTCTGCTGCCTTCTCTATGCCTATATCTACCCCTATCTGCCTCAGTCGGCTTCTCAGAAGTTGTCACAGCCTCTGTCAGCGTCTCTGTAGGCGTCTCAGTCGGCGTCGCTGTCGATTGGGGGGTCTGCTGCCTTCTCTATGCCTATATCTACCCCTATCTGCCTCAGTCGGCGTCCCTTTCGGCGTCGCAGCCTCTGTCAGCGTCTCTGTAAGTGTCTCAGTCGCTGCCGCTGTTGCTTGGGGGGTCTGCTGCCTTCTCTATGCCAATATCTATCCCTATCTGCTTCAGTCGGCATTTTAGTCACCGTCGCAGCCTCTGTCAGCGTCTCTGTAGGCGTCTCAGGCGCTGCCGCTGTCGATTGGGGAGGTCTGCTGCCTTCTCTATGCCTATATCTACCCCTATCTGCCTCAGTCGGCGTCTCAGTCGGCGTCGCGGCCTCTGTCAGCGTCTCTGTAGGCGTCTGAGTCGCCGCCGCTGTCGATTGGGGGGTCTGCTGCCTTCTCTGTGCCTTCTCTATGCCTATATCTGCCCCTATCTGCCTCAGTCGCAGCCTCTGTCAGTGTCTCTGTCGGCGTCTCAGTCGCCGCCGCTGTCGATTGGGGGGTCTGCTGCCTTCTCTATGCCTATATCTACCCCTATCTGCCTCAGTCGGCGTCTCAGTCGGCGTCGCGGCCTCTGTCAGCGTCTCTGTAGGCGTCTCAGTCGCTCCCGCTGTCGATTGGGGAGGTCTGCTGCTTTCTCTGTGCCTATATCTACCCCCATCTGCCGCAATCGCTATCTCAGTCGGCGTCGCAGCCTCTGTCAGCGTCTCTGTAGGCGTCTCAGTTGTTGCCGCTGTCGATTGGGGGATCTGCTGCCTTCTCTATGCCTATATCTACCTCTATCTGCCTCAGTCGGCGTCTCAGTCGGTGTCGCAGCCTCTATCAGCGTATCTGTAGGCATCTCAGTCGCTGCCGCTGTCGATCGAGAGGTCTGCTGCCTACTCTATGCCTATATTTACCCCTATCTGCCTCAGTAGGCGTCTCAGTCGGCGTCGCAGCCTATGTCAGCGTCTCTGTAGGCGTCTCAATCGCTGCCGCTGTCGATTGGGGGGCGTGCTGCCTTCGCTATGCCTATATCTACCCCTATCTGCCTCAGTCGGCTTTTCTGTCGATGTCGCAGCCTCTGTCAGCGTCTCTGTAGGCATCTCAGTCGCTGCAGCTGTCGATCGCGGGGGTCTGCTGCCTTGTCTATGCCTATATCTACCCCTATCTACCTCAGTCGGCTTCTCAGTCGGTGTCGCGACTTCTATCAGCGTCTCTGTAGGCGTCTCAGTCGCGGCCGCTGTCGTTTGTTGGTTCTGCTACCTTCTCTATGCCTATATCTACCCGTATCTGCCTCAGTCGACGCCTCAGACGGCGTCGCAGCCTCTGTCAACGTCTCTGTAGGCATCTCAGTCGCTGCCGCTGTTGATTGAGGGGGTCTGCTGCCTTCTCTATGCCTATATCTACCCCTATCTGCCTCAGACGGCGTCTCAGACGTTGTCACAGCCTCTGTCAGCGTCTCTGTAGGCGTCTCAATCGCTGCCGCTGTCGATTGGGGGGCGTGCTGCCTTCTCTATGCCTATATCTACCCCTATCTGCCTCAGCCGGCTTTTCAGTCGATGTATCAGCCTCTGTCAGCGTCTCTGTAGGCATCTCAGTCGCTGCAGCTGTCGATCGCGGGGGTCTGCTGCCTTGTCTATGCCTATATCTACCCCTATCTGCCTCAGTCGGCTTCTCAGTCGGTGTCGCGGCTTCTATCAGCATCTCTGTAGGCGTCGTAGTCGCTGCCGCTGTCGTTTGTTGGTTCTGCTACCTTCTCTATGCCTATATCTACTCGTATCTGCCTCAGTCGGCGCCTCAGACGGCGTCGCAGCCTCTGTCAACGTCTCTGTAGGCATCTCAGTCGCTGCCGCTGTCGATTGGGGGGTCTGCTGCCTTCTCGATGCCTATATCTACCCCGATCTGCCTCAGTCGGCGTCGCAGCCTCTGTCAGTGGCTCTGTAGGCATCTCAGTCGCTGCCGCTGTTAATTGAGTGGGTCTGCTGCCTTTCTCTATGCCTATATCTACCCCTATCTGCCTCAGTCGGCTTCTCAGAAGTTGTCACAGCCTCTGTCAGCATCTCTGTAGGCGTCTCAGTCGGCGTCGCTGTCGATTGGGGGGTCTGCTGCCTTCTCTATGCCTATATCTACACCAATCTGCCTCAGTCGGCGTCCCTTTCGGCGTCGCAGCCTCTGTCAGCGTCTCTGTAAGTGTCTCAGTCGCTGCCGCTGTTGCTTGGGGGGTCTGCTGCCTTCTCTATGCCAATATCTATCCCTATCTGCTTCAGTCGGCATTTTAGTCACCGTCGCAGCCTCTGTCAGCGTCTCTGTAGGCGTCTCAGGCGCTGCCGCTGTCGATTGGGGAGGTCTGCTGCCTTCTCTATGCCTATATCTACCCCTATCTGCCTCAGTCGGCGTCTCAGTCGGCGTCGCGGCCTCTGTCAGCGTCTCTGTAGGCGTCTGAGTCGCCGCCGCTGTCGATTGGGGGGTCTGCTGCCTTCTCTGTGCCTTCTCTATGCCTATATCTGCCCCTATCTGCCTCAGTCGCAGCCTTTGTCAGTTTCTCTGTCGGCGTCTCAGTCGCCGCCGCTGTCGATTGGGGGGTCTGCTGCTTTCTCTATGCCTATGTCTACCCGTATCTGCCTTAGTCGGCGCCTCAGTCGGCGTCTCATTCGGCGTCGCAGCCTCTGTCAGCGTCTCTGTAGGCGTCTCAGTCGTTGCCGCTGTCGATTGGGGGTGTTTTTTTTTTTTGTTTTTTTTTTATTGAGGAGGGGAAACATCTAAAGACAATGGCCGAGGCCGTAGAGTGGGACTTTAACCCGAACCAAACCCCTTCCCCTTGTCCGACGGTTATTCCTCCCGGAACTTCACCGTTAAGTAGTGCGTCGGGAGGCCGTTATGAGTATACTACACAATCGTCAGTATTGGTCATTCTGTCATAGTACAATCCAAAGATCATTTGGCCGTCGCGAGCTCCTTCTGGAGATTCATTGGCGCGTTCCGTTCTACGCATGTATTCCGTGTGTTGCAGCGTGTTCACAATACTCACCACCACAGCACATGTGGTATTCCATTTGTCTTCATCCTCGCACATATTTGGTACCAGACTGTACTCCGTCAGAGTTTCGCCGAATGCTCTTTCTAGATCCATTCGTCCATTGATGAATCGCGGACAGTGCAATAACACATGCAGCGCGTTTTCCAGTTCTTCTGGGCATACTGGGCAATAAGGGTCGTCTTCTCGATGAAACCTGTGCAGGTATTCTTTGAAGCACCCATGTCCAGTGAACAGATGGTAGTTAACCTCTCCGTGTCTTCGGTCCATCCACATCGCAATATTTGGGATGAGTTTGAACGTCCAGCGATCTTTTTCGGATTTGTCCCATCGTTGCTGCCATTCCACAATTGTGCGCAGCCTTTCTTCCTTTTTTGCCGCACTTGACGACCTAAGCCCGACACCATAAAGCCGCTCCATTTCGCGAGCGAGCAAGTCGATGGGCACCTTCCTTGCAATGACACAAATAGCATCATCTGAGACGGTGCGGTAGGCACTGGCCACTCTCAGAGCACCAAGCCTGTATGTGGCTTGGATGCTTTTATAGTATGTCTTCTTCGTGTTTGCGCAGATTGGTGCTGCATACAGGATCACCGAACTTGTCACAGTTGATAAGAGTTGCCGTCTGTTTGCCCAGGGGCCACCAACGTTAGGCATTAGTCTCGATAGCGCACCCTTTATTCGTGCGGCTTTATCGCTGACTATTTGTAAGTGTTGCCTGAACGTCATCCGGGTATCAATTACCACTCCCAAATATTTTAGATACGGTTGAAAAGTGATTATGTGATCACCCACCGTTATTGTTATTTCTTCGCGCACGCGTCTTGTGCTCAGCAGCACCACCTCCGTTTTTTGTGCTGCCAGCTCGAGCTTTGCGTTTCCCAGCCATCTTCTTACTCTCGTGATAGTGTCGTTACATAAAGCCTGCAGTGTGTCAAGGTGCTTTGCCACTGAGACCATCGCGATGTCATCTGCGTATCCAACGTATCCCCAATCTGTGTCTGCCGGGAGGTCAAGTTTAAGGATGCCGTCATACATTGCGTTCCAGAGTGTTGGGCCCAGCACCGAACCCTGGGGGACGCCGCCAGTTACTCTGTACGTTTTCACGCCGTCGTCCGTGTAATCAAACAGGACTCTGTTGTCGAAGTAGCTCGCTATAATACGCTGCAGATATACCGGCACCGCAAAGCTTTTAAGTGCGCTCATAATCTGGGGCCAGCTTGCGGAGTTGAATGCTTTTTTAATATCCAACGTCACCGCCGCACAGTACTTCTTTGTACCAAATCTCCATTGTCTGTCGCTAGTGGCGTGGCGAGCAATACTCATGACGGTTTGAATAGCGTCCAGCGTTGATCGCGCTTTCCTAAAGCCATACTGGTTTGGGGACAGCCCTTCTGGTTTCTCCAGATGCTCCTGTAGTCGATCGCATACGATACGCTCCAATACTTTGCCCAGCGTATCCAGCATACACAAAGGACGGTACGACGATGGTTGATCCGGCTGCTTCCCTGGTTTAAGTAGTAGCACCAGCCTCTGTTGTGTCCAGGATTTTGCGAAAATGCCTTCCTTGAGACATGCGTCGTAGAGTTTAGCGAAAAGCTCCGGCGTCGCTTTAATCGCTGCTTTCACTGCGATGTTTGGAAAGCCGTCCAAACCCGGTGCTTTGTTATCTGCGATGCGTTGCGTGATGAGAAGCACTTCCTGTGTGGTAACTTCAGGGATATCGTCCATGTGCAATTGCTGTCCCTGGTAAATTGTGGCTTCTTCTTGGCGAGGGAATGGAGTGGATACTACCTCTCGCATGAGTGTCGGGCTTGTGGGCTGTGGTGCTCTTGGGCCTTTGAGCTTCCTCATAACTGTTTTATAACCATTTCCCCAGGGATCAAGGTCTGCGCTGTCGCGAAGCTCCCTAAAGCATCGGTTTTTGCTATCTTGTATTGCTTTTTTGAGTACTGCTTTACATATCTTGTAGTCTGCCAATAGCGTGTCTGTCGCTGGCGCAGCGCGAGATCTCTTAAGTGTTCTTCGTGCATGATGGCAATTTCTTCTAGCGATCACGATCTCCTCAGTCCACCAGTAGACTGGCTTTCTGTCAGGTCTTCCTGATAACCTGGGCATGGTTGTGTCGCATGCTTTACCGAGGCAGGCTGTGATGCTCGCCATTATGCTTTCTGCTTTCATCTCTAAATGGCTTTCTTGAGCGGTGCCATTTTGCCAAGCCATGTTAAAGATTTCAGCGTCATATGTCTGTTTTTTCCAGCCTCTTTGCTGAACTTTCTGCAACCGGTATGCGTTCTGTTGTGTATGTTGCCATATGTCCATGATGATGGCATTATGGTCGCTATGCGTATAGATGGAGCTTACAGAGCACCTTGCTGTGCGATCTATGTCATTCTGGGCGAAGGTTAGGTCCACGATGGAGCTGTTTCTTCAATTTTCGAAGGTGCATTGGCCAGGCACATTGAGCAGCTCGAGATCAAGCAGAGCCATGCTCTCCAGCAGCGCTGTGCCACGTCCGTTGGTGCGCGTGCTCCCCCAAGTAGTAGACCACGCGTTAAAGTCACCAGCAATCAGGAGTGGGTGTTTGCCCCGCGCTTCTGCTACTAGTGCTGCCAACATTCTTTCGTACTCCTCCGCGTTCATACTGGGTGGAGCGTAGCAACTAAAAAGATAGATGCCTCTCGCTTTGACCCAGGTGAAACCACGTTCTGCTCCCGTAATCTTACTGTGCGGAGTTGAATTGCCCATTGTCCTTGTTCGAGACATCAGACGTCCAGGAATATTCGTCGATGCTTTCGTATGGCTCTGATAGTAGCGCAATATCTACGCTGTGCTCCTGCATGGTTTTCCGCAAGCGGTCTTGAGCGCCCGCACAGTGATTGAGTTTGAGCTGAATAATTCTCATGCTCGTTTCTTATTTACTGCCTCCTGGTACTGTGGACACCTTGCACTACCTGCAGCACCTACCTGGACACCTTGCACTACCTCCTTTACAAAGTACGCAGATTGCTGGATTTTTGCATGAGGCTGCAATGTGACCACTTTCGCCACACCTTCTGCACATTCCCGTTCGGTCCGTCTGTTTGCAAGATGCTGCAACATGACCAAAACCCCAGCACCTGAAGCATCTAGTTGGAGATATGGACTCCGACACTCGGCAGGTAACCCATCCGACTCGCAGGTGCTTCAAATTCATTACCTTATTAGCGTCCTCGGCTGGTAACGTTATATAAGCAGTCTGTTTCCCACCATATGTGTTCCTTATACGCCTTATTGCGGATTCATCTGGCCTACGAATTCTCGCCTGTTTTTCTAGTGCGTCCAGCAGCTCCTCTTTAGTGCTGATTTCAGTGACCAGACCTGTAGATCTGTTTTTTTGCTGCTGGTGACTTGCCTTTTCCGTACTCATTAGAACTAGATTTTGTTCTAATCCGTTTAGCAGACGGTATGGCAGTACTTGCCTGTTTCTCGTGTGTTCTTGTTGCAGCTGTGGTCCTTGAAATAACTCATAAACCTGGCCGCTTCTCCTCCTTATCCAACTGTATCATCGCTTTGGTATGTACACGCTTGATAATACTGCACCGTCTAATAACATCCTTGTGCATGTTTCCTTGTGAGTTGCAGTATCGCATTAGCTCATCGATTTCTCGCCCGAGTGCCTTCAACGGCCCTGCCATCTTATGTGGGACCTTCCCCAACGATGCCTCTGTTGTGGGTGACCGATTTTTTACTATAGACGTAACCGGCATCTCTTTGCTGACAGTATCTACTGTCCGCTTCTCCTGTACCTCGGATTCCAACCACCTAGTTGGTGTCTCCGTTAGCACATTGCTGGCTAGTGGGGTCAGACTCGTGCGTGCCGTCCTGTTTCCTTTCGCAGACGAGATATTTGTCGATTTCGGGATTCCCGAATCGCGATCTCTCGGGCAGTCAGCCGTATTCAACGGGGAGCGCATGATCCTTGCACTGCCTTGGAAAGGTAGCGGGGTATTCTCATTGTAATTTTTTTGGTTTGGTTCAGCCGTCTTTGAATTTATAGAATTAATCATTGCGTATGGTTCCCCCCTGGAAGCCGCAAACCTTATCCGAATGTGCAGGTGCTTTAATAACCCCGTGGTTATCTATGCTAATTAAAGCAGGGAGGCCAACGCGAGGGCTAACGCAAGACCTTATGGGTACCTGCGTACAGAGCCAGGTGCGCGTGAATAGGGAGCAAGCTCAACCTAACCTGCACCACCAATGGTGACGGATCAAGAACTTACTTCCAGGCCTGCCAAGGTTTTACCGGGACGGAGGCAACTGCTGCAATATCTGGACCGCCGTTTCACTGGGATTTTACTCCACACCTACTAAGAGGCCAGTCACAGCAGCCACCAACTCAAATCATCATCTCCGAAATATGTTCCAGTGCCATTATCACCAAGATCCTACTGCGCTCAGATCGTGGTTGTGGACAACGTTTGTCCCAGGATGTCTCTCAATAGAGGATGCAGGATGATATCCCACGTCGGTCCATCGATGATCCCTCGTTGTCCACCGGTGCTCAAACAGCCGCCCCTCCGGGGTCATTGCTGAATGAATCGTCGCTCACTCTGGCTAATATTCAGCTGATGCTGGTATACCATTGCCCGGGGTCGCCACGAGGCGGCAGTGAGTCTTCTTGGAGAAGTTCTCTGTAAGGATCGCCTTGGCCCCTTCCTAGAGGCAGTCAGCAACTTTACCTTAAGATTATCCTCCCTGACCCCTCGATTGGGGGGTCTGCTGCCTTCTCTATGCCTATATCTACCCCTATCTGCCTCAGTCGGCGTCGCAGCCTCTGTCAGCGTCTCTGTAGGCGTCTCAGTCGGTGCCGCTGTTGGTTGAGGGGGTCTGCTGCCTTCTCTATGCCTATATCTACCCCTATCTGCCTCAGCCGGCGTCTCACTTGGCTACGCAACCTCTGTCAGCGTCTCTGCAGGCGTCTCAGTCGCTGCCGCTGTCGATTGGGGAGGTCTGCTGCTTTCTCTGTGCCTATATCTACCCCTATCTGCCTCAATCGCTATCTCAGTCGGCGTCGCAGCCTCTGTCAGCGTCTCTGTAGGCGTCTCAGTTGTTGCCGCTGTCGATTGGGGAATCTGCTGCCTTCTCTATGCCTATATCTACCCCTATCTGCCTCAGTCGGCGTCTCAGTCGGCGTCGCAGCCTCTGTCAGCGTCTCTGTAGGCATCTCAGTCGCTGCCGCTGTTGATTGAGGGGGTCTGCTGCCTTCTCTATGCCCCTATCTGCCTCAGTCGGCGTCTCAGACGTTGTCGCAGCCTCTGTCAGCGTCTCTGTAGGCGTCTCTGTAGGCTGCCGCTGTCGTTTGTTGGTTCTGCTACCTTCTCTATGCCTATATCTACCCGTATCTGCCACAGTCGGCGATGCAGCCGCTGTCAACGTCTCTGTAGGCGTCTCAGTCGCTGCCGCTGTCGATTAGGGGCTCTGTTGCCTTCTCGATGCCTATATCTTCCCCTATCTGCCTCAGTCGGCGTCTCAGTCGGTGTCGCGGCCTCTATCAGCGTCTCTGTAATAGTCTCAGTGGGCTGCCGCTGTCGTTTGTTGGTTCTGCTACCTTCTCTATGCCTATATCTACCCGTATCTGCCTCAGTCGGCGCCTCAGTCGGCGATGCAGCCTCTGTCAGCGTCTCTGTAGGCGTCTCAGTTGCTGCCGCTATCGATTGGGGGGTTGTGCTGCTTTCTCGATGCCTATATCTACCCCTATCTGCCTCAGTCGGCGTCGCAGCCTCTGTCAGCGTCTCTGCAGGCGTCTCAGGCGCTGCCGCTGTCGATTGGGGAGGTCTGCTGCCTTCTCTATGCCTATATCTACCCTATCTGTCTCAGTCGGCGTCTGAGTCGGCGTCGCGGCCTCTGTCAGCGTCTCTGTAGGCGTCTCAGTCGCTGCCGCTGTCGTTTGTTGGTGCTGCTACCTTCTCTATGCCTATATCTACCCGCATCTGCCTCAGTCGGCGCCTCAGTCGGCGTCGCAGCCTGTGTCAGCGTCTCTGTTGGGGTCTCAGTCGCTGCCGCTGTCGATTGGGGGGTGTGCTGCCTTCTCGATGCCTATATCTACCTCTATCTGCCTCAGTCGGCATTTCAGTCGGCGTCGCAGCCTCTGTCAGCGTCTCTGTAGGTGTCTCAGTCGCTGCCGCTGTTGTTTGGGGGGTCTCCTGCCTTTTTTCTACCTATATCTACCCCTATCTGCCTCAGTCGGCGTCTTAGTCGGTGTCGCAGCCTCTATCAGTGTCTCTGTAGGCATCTCAGTCGCCGCCGATTTCGATCGAGAGGTCTGCTGCCTACTCTATGCCTATATCTACCCCTATCTGCCTCAGTCGGCTTCTCAGCCTCTGTCAGCGTCTCAGTCGGCTTCTCAGCCTCTGTCAGCGTCTCTCTAGGCGTCTCAATCGCTGCCCCTGTCGATTAGGTGGGCGCGCTGCCTTCTCTATGCCTATATCTACCCCTATCTACCTCAGTCGGCGTCTCAGTCGGCGTCGCAGCCTCTGTCAGCGTCTCTGTAGGCATCTCAGTCGCTGCCGGTGTTAATTGTGGGGGTCTGCTGCCTTCTCTATGCCTATATCTACCCCTATCTGCCTCAGTCGGCGTCTCAGTCATTGTCGCAGCCTCTGTCAGCGTCTCTGTTGGCGTCTTAGTTGCAGCCGCTATCGATTGGGGGGTTGTGCTGCTTTCTCGATGCCTATATCTACCCTTATCTGCCTCAGTTGGCGTCTCAGTCGCCGTCGCAGCCTTTGTCAGCATCTCTGTAGGCATCTCAGTCGCTGCCGCTGTTGATTGAGGGGGTCTGCTGCCTTCTCTATGCCTATATCTACCCCTATCTGCCTCAGTCGGCGTCTCAGACGTTGTCACAGCCTCTGTCAGCGTCTCTGTAGGCGTCTCAGTCGGCGTCGCTGTCGATTGGGGGGTCTGCAGCCTTCTCTATGCCTATATCTACACCTATCTGCCCCAGTCGGCGTCTCAGTTGGCGTCGCAGCCTCTGTGAGCGTCTCTGTACGTGTCTCAGTCGCTGCCGCTTTCGATCGAGAGGTCTGCTGCCTACTCTATGCCTATATCTACCCCTATCTGCCTCAGTCGGAGTCTCAGTCGGCTTCTCAGCCTCTATCAGCGTCTCTGTAGGCATCTCAGTTGCTGCCGCTGTCGACAGGAGTGGGTCTGCTGCCTTCTCTATGCCTATATCTACCCCTATCTGCCTCAGTCGGCGTCTCAGTCGGCGTGGCGGCCTCTGTCAGCGTCTCTGTAGAAGTCTCAGTCGCTGCCACTGCCTATTGTTATTTCTGCTACCTTCTCTATGCCTATATCTACCCGTATCTGCCTCAATCGGCGACGCAGCCTCTGCCAGCGTCTCTGTAGGCGTCTCAGTCGCTGCCGCTGTCGATTGGGGGATCTGCTCCCTTCTCTACGCCTATGTCTACCCCCTATCTGCCTCAGTCGACTTCACAGTCGGCGCGCAGCCTCTGTCAGCATCTCTGTAGGCGTCTCAGTAACCGCCGCTGTCGATTGGGGGAGGTCTGCTGCCTTCTCTATGCCTATGTCTACCCCTATCTGCCTCAGTCGGCGTCTCAGTCGGCTTCGCAGCCTCTGTCAGCGTATCTGTAGGCGTCTCAGTCGCTGCCGCTATCGATTGGGGGGCCTGCTGTCTTCAATATGCCTATATCTACCCCTATCTGCTCAGTCGGAGTCTCAGTCGGCGTCGCAGCCTCTGTCAGCGTCTCTGTAGGCGTCTCAATCGCTGCCGCTGTCGATTGGATAGGTCTGCTGCCTTCTCTATGCCTATATCTACCCCTGTATGCCTCAGTCGGCGTCGCAAACTCTGTCAGCGTCTCTGTAGGCGTCTCAATCGCTGCCGCTGTCGATTGGGGAGGGCTGCTGCCTTCTCTGTGCCTATATCTACCCTTATCTGCCTCAGTCGGCATCTCAGTCGGCGTCGCAGCCTCTGTCAGCGTCTCTGTTGGCGTCTCAGTCGTTGCCGCTGTCGATTGCGGGTCTGCTGCCTTCTCTATGTCAATATCTACCCATATCTGCCTCAGTCGGCGTCTCAGTCAGCGTCGCAGCCCCTGTCAGCCTCTCTGAATGCGTCTCAGTCGCTGCCGCTGTCGATTGGGGGGGTCTGCTGCCTTCTCTATGCCTACATCTACCCCTATCTGCCTCAGTCGGCGTCTCAGTCGGCGTCGCAGCCTATGTCAGCGTCTCTGTAGGCGTCTCAGTCGCTGCCGCTATCGATTGGGGGGCCTGCTGTCTTCAATATGCCTATATCTACCCCTATCTGCTCAGTCGGAGTCTCAGTCGGCGTCGCAGCCTCTGTCAGCGTCTCTGTAGCCGTCTCAGTCGCTGCCGCTGTTGTTTGAGGGGTCTGCTGCCTTTTTTATACCTATATCTACCCCTATCTGCCTCAGTCGGCGTCTCAGTCGGTGTCACAGCCTCTGTCATCGTCTCTGTAGGCGTCTCAGTCGGCGTCGCAGCCTCTGTCATCGTCTCTGTAAGCGTCTCAGTCGGCGTCGCAGCCTCTGTCAGCGTCTCTTTAGGCGTCTCTTTAGGCGTCTCAGTCGCCGCCGCTGTCGATTGGGGGGGTCTGCTGCCTTCTCTATGCGTATATCTACCCTATCTGCCTCAGTCGGCGTCTCAGACGTTGTCGCAGCTTCTGTCAGCGTCTCTGTAGGCGTCTCAGTCGGCGTCGCAGGCTCTGTCGGTGTCTCTTTAGGCGTCTCTGTAGGCGTCTCAGTCTCTGCCGCTATCGATTGGGGGGCCTGCTGTCTTCAATATGCCTATATCTACCCCTATCTGCTCAGTCGGAGTCTCAGTCGGCGTCGCAGCCTCTGTCAGCGTCTCTGTAGGTGTCTCAGTCGCTGCCGCTGTCGATTGGGGAGTTTGCTGCCTTCTCTATGCCCATAACTACCCCTATCTGCCTCAGTCGGCGTCGCAGCCTCTGTCAGCGTCTCTGTAGGCGCCTCAGTCGCTGCTGCTCTCGATTGGTTAGGCCTGCTGCCTTCTATATGCCTATATCTAGCCCTATCTGCTGTAGTTTATGAAAAGCATAATATATATATATATATATATATATATATATATACACATAAACGCCAACACCATACGCGGCGTAGACAAATGCAATGTGAGCGGAGACCCAACGTAAGTACATCGAACTCTCATATAAGAATATGTACGTTATGAAGCGCGAACAGCGCGCACGTTTTTGATTACGGTGCATTCTAATGTTCGATGCCTTCAAACGAATGTACGCTGGCATTGACCGTGATACTTTCCGCTGACATTGCAAAAGCCGTCTTTATGTATTAAGAACCATATTATATACTAAGTCTTAGCACATAAGAAATTAAAAGTATAAATAGCAATAAGATTTTACCAATAAATCAGATTCGATCTGGAAACCAAACTTTTCGTTTCTCATTAAATATTTGGCTGTACTCCAGTAGTCGCCGATTGAAATTGTGCGCAAGCTCTCGCGCCGCTAAATAATACTTTGAGCCCATCTGTACATAGCGATCATATATTTCGCTTCATACACTAATATTTGGCTGTACTCTCGTAGTCGCCGATTGAAATTGTGCGCTAGCTCTCGCGCCGCTAAATTAATTAATTGAGCCCATCTTTACATGGCGATCCTGCCATCTTTACACGGCGATCCTGCCAAACTGGCAATTCTCTTATTAATCCTGCCAAACTGGCACTTTATTAAAAACCCAAAAATTTTAAACAATCCTAAAATAATCCTAAAACTGCAATAAGAAGATGAATACCGATTTCCACCGACTATTCGAAAAATTTCAACAACTGGCAGAGCAACACATCCAGAAGGAAGACTCCTAGCTACAATCTCACACCCACTTCAAAAAAAGGCAGTAATAAGACAACATAAAATCGACCAAAGTTGTTTTCAAAATGCAGTGCGGTCCCAAAAAACTGAATATTTGTGAGCGTTTACCGAACCAACAAAATTTACGCGTCAATTTTAATGAGAGAAGTTCTGAAGTTAAGAAGCGACAGGAGAAGTTCCTAACCGCCAAATATGGTTTCCATCAGATGAGTGTAATACGAAAGAGACTGGCTTTGGAGATGTGGCTGTATGATGAAGTGCAGAAACTCTTTGATCCACCGGGCGAGGCCATCGAGGTAGACAACGATGAAATTTTAGATATGGACACAGATGACATAAGAATATCTCATGTCATTAATTTATTGTCAGTCTGTAAACGACCACAATCGGAAATATCGAAATTTAGCAGTGATCTTTTGGAGCGTGCTAAAACGCTGTAAACATTTAAAACTATTTTTTTATCTCATTTTCTTAAACTATTTTTGTATTTAATATAAAAAAAAATAAAAAAAAAAAAAATATATATATATATATATATATATATATATATATATATATATATATATATATATATATATATATATATATATATATATATATATATATATATATTGTAAACCTAGTAACTTATGACACAGTATAGTACCCCTTAAGCTCATGTAAACTGCATGTTAGGTCTTGGCACCACTTATTGGCAGCACTCGGTCATCGAACAGAGCTACGTATAAAAGAATCGCTGCCGACTTCGTTTTTTTTTCTTTCTCCGACGACCGAACGTAAAACAGGTGCCAAGACCGCGGTAAAAAGAAAAAACAATAATTTCGCTATAAAATAAAAGAAAACTTAAATTGTCTAAAACTCAGATGTGGGGTAGTTTAAACCCAAATCAATAAAACATAAAATTAAAATTTTTTTTCAATAAAATAAGCGATTTATCCTGATTATCCGGATTATGACGACTCGCTCAAAGCAGACGCTGGCAAATGCCAAGGAGGAGCTTCCGCTGCCGGCGACAACAAAAGAACGCAAGAATTCCGCTAATTTGCCGAGTGCTGATGGAGATGAAGTTGATGTTGCGAAAGGCGTTATTGGTGGAGCGCCGGCTAATGTGAATTCGAAGCTGCCGAAAAACGTCACTAATACGCTCAGTGCTGAAGGAAACAATGCCGATTTGCTGAAAGGCGCTGCAGGCTCCATGGACGATGACGAACTAGATCTTGAGCTGGAGAGACTAAGAAAGCAGTTTGAAATTCTGGAGCTCCGTCGCAAAATCGCTGCGGCTCAATTAGATACTGTGCCGCACGATAACGCTGGGGTTGCTAACGTCAAGCGAGCCGATTTCAGCGAAATCGAGCACGCCATTCCGAAGTTCTCTGGGGACAGCCAGATCCAGACGGTGAAACATTTTTTGAAGGATTTTGAGGAGATTATGCAGACTGTCAGCGCCGATGAGCGCTTGAAGCTACTGAGTCTGCGACGCTCTCTTACCGGCACGGCACAGTTGTTTCTGACAACCACTTCAGCTTTAAAATACGAAGATTTAAAATGTGATCTCATTAACGAATTCGATGTGTCTGTCTCCCGGCTTGATGTGTACAAAATTTTAGCACAACGTCGTTGGATTCGACAAGACGAGTCGATGCACAGTTATGTACTAACTATGCAGGCTATAGCGAAGCAATCAGACATTGAAGAAGCCGAAGTTGTCGATTTCATTGTTGACGGTATTGGAAATAGTGCCGTTAATGTGAATCTGCTGGCCAATGCGCGTACTATTGACGAACTGAAGCGCCTTATCAAGCGATACCAATGCCGTTATTTGACTCCACGTGCCGACCCCAACGTGACTTTCACTGTCAAACGTGATGCCGCTGCTATACCTCGTGCCGTCGTCACAAATCGCGCAGTTCCATCAAGAAATCCTGTGCCGAAACCAGGTGGAGAAAAAGATGTGACTCTATGTTTTAATTGTTCGCATACCGGACACATCAAACCAAACTGCCTGCGCAAAATTCGGACCAAGAAGACACCAATGAACAATGATAGAGATGATGCTTTCCAAGTTGCTGCAGTTGAGGACGACGATACAGCTGAAGAATGCAGGGACATAATCTCCACATTTAATCTGGTAGGTATTGCATTTAAGATAGATTCAGTGAAGAGTGCAAATTTTAACGAATTTTTTTCTCTTTTTGACACCGGTAGCGCGGCTAGTTTTATGCGAGAATCCTGTGCTCCAAAACCAAAATTTCCTACAAGGCCAAGATCATCCAAATATTTTGGAATTGGTGGACGCCGTTTAAAAATTAGTGATGAAATACAATGTGAAGTTAAATTTAAAAATATAGTTAAGAATATTAATATTATAATTTTGCCGGATGAAATGATGTTAATGCCAGTTATTTTAGGCAGAAATTTTTTAAGTTCTTTCAATATACATTTAACTAATTTGAAATTACGCTACAATAAAGCAAAATTAATGAATTTAAACAAAAAGAAAAATATTTGCACTCTTCCTCTGGATAATTCTTTTTCAGTTCTCAGTAATCTTGGTCTTTTGAAAAGTGATTTTGAGGGTAGACTTTCAACGGAGGTTGAGTTAAGTGATAATCCAAGCACCAATAGTGACGTTCCGTATGTTTTTGGTATTGATATTGCGCCTGACGATAAAATAGATATTGATAACAATTTAGTAAAATTTTCGTATGGTGAACTGAGGAAACTAATTGTAGATTCTTATATATCGCCGAAAAAAATTGAAACGGAGTCAGTGGAATTTAAAATGAAAATACATTTAACTTCGAATGTACCTTTTTATTGCCCGCCGCGCCGTCTTTCCTATTTAGAACGAAAAGAAGTGCAATCAATTGTCGAAGAGTTGCAACGTGACGGTATTATACGCCCAAGTCATTCACCCTACGCTTCCGCCATTGTATTGGTTAAAAAGAAAAATGGTAAGACAAGAATGTGCGTCGACTATCGCGGGTTAAATAAAATTACTGTTCGCGACAATTATCCACTGCCGTTAATAGAAGATTGTATAGACTATTTAGAAGGTTGCAAAATTTTTTCTGTTTTAGATCTAAAAAGTGGATTTCACCAAGTTAGTATGTCAGAAGAGTCAATCCCATATACTGCATTTGTGACTCCTAATGGGCAGTATGAATATTTAAAAATGCCTTTTGGGCTCAAGAATGCCCCTGCAGTATTTCAGCGATTTATAAACAACATATTTCGCGATTTAGTTGAAAATAGGAGAATAATCATTTATATGGATGATATTCTAATTGCAAGCAAGAATTTTTCCGAGCATAAAATTTTAGTTGAAATGGTTTTACGACGCATAACGAGTTGTAAACTGAAACTCAATCTCTCCAAGTGTAAGTTTGGTTATGAAAGAATAGAGTATTTACGTTTTTCTGTGTCCGCTTATGGAATATCACCAAGTGAATCACATGTCGCCGCCATAAAGAACTATCCTTTACCGACTAATCAGAAAGAACTGAATTCATGCGTCGGTCTGTTTTCATATTTTCGACGATTTGTGCCGTCTTTTTCCAGTATTGCAAAGCCATTACTTAATTTACTGAAGAGAGATTCCGAATTCTGCCTAGACGAAAAATGTATTTCTTCATTCAATGAATTAAAAGCAAGATTGGCTAAACCGCCGATTCTTTCAATATATACTCCAACTAGAGAAACTGAATTACACTGTGATGCTAGCTCACTAGGTTTTGGTGCCGTCTTATTGCAAAGACAGGACGACAAAAAATTGCATCCCATTTCATACTTTTCGAAAACAACGTCTGCGGCAGAATCTAAATATCACAGTTTTGAATTAGAAACGCTTGCTATAATTTATGCTCTAAGAAGATTCAGAGTTTATTTGGAAGGAATTCCTTTCAAAATAGTGACGGATTGTAGTTCATTAACTCTGACGTTGGAAAAAAGAAATGTGAACCCTAGAATTGCCAGATGGGCTTTACAGCTTGAAAATTACAATTATTCCATACAACATAGGAGTGGTGCCGCGATGGGCCACGCAGATGCCCTGAGCAGGTGTCAAATTGCGTCAATATTAGACTCCGGTGATATAGATTTTCAAATACAAATAGCGCAGGAACGTGATGACGTCATAAAAAAATTGATACTTAATTTAGAAACAAAAAAAGTTTATGATTTTGAACTTACAGATGGAATGGTTTTTAGAAAAAAAAATGATGGAAGTAAGGCTTTGTATGTACCCCATGAAATGGAGGATAACGTCATTAGATTAATTCATGAAAAAATTGGACATCAAGCTGTGGATAAATGTTATGAAAAGATGAGTTCATATTACTGGTTTCCAGGTATGCGTCAAAAAATAGAAAAATTTATACGAAGTTGCATCAAGTGCCTAATGTACCAGAGATGTGCATGAGTGGATTCACTTTTGCTTTGTATTCATAGACTCACTGTTATTGCCTTGTTTTCAATCAACAACATCTGTATTAGTATTGCTTGCAAAGTATGCTCTCTTTTCAATGACTGCCTCTCTCATACTCTTTGCTTTAGTGCCGTTAGCAATAATAACTCAAAAACCTGTTTTTGTGGTTTGAGTTGTTTGCAGATGATTCAAACCAATCATAAAAGTTCAATGTTATGTAGTGCAAAGTGAATGCATAAAGTGACACGCTTGAAGATAAATAATTGTATTCTTTTACAATGAATTTATTTAATTTTATATTATTTTACCTTATTTTTTTAATTTTATATTAAATTTTTTATTAGATTTTAAGTTCTAAATTAAATACTCTCAAAATATATGAACATGCGTGAATTTAATATTGTTTTTTTTCTATAAAATGAGACTTATATTATACACTAATAAATAAAAGAAAACAACTGTAAGAACAGTGCACATATATACAATCTAAAATGAATTACAAACTTACTTAGAAAATCAGATTTTTATTCAAAAAGCACTGCATGTATTCAAAACAATCATTTCCATTCGATGCTTCGGCGAATAGTATGAATTAATAGACAAAGCAAGCAGATACACACACATAACAACAACAGCAGTCGCTTCGGTGAATCATGCATTGGCATTATTCGTTATGTTGATGTTTAGTGCTGTCTCAGTATTCACTTTTGGAAAACAATCAAAATGTCATATGAGTGCGATTCACGCACATCTCTGTTATGTACGCAAAACCAGTAAGAGTACGTGAGCGGAATTTGTATAGTATTCCTAAGCTACCATTGCCGTTTGATACTATACACATTGATCATTTTGGTCCATTGCCATCATTAACTTCCAAAAGAAAACATATTTTGGTGGTAATTGACGCGTTCACTAAGTTTGTAAAATTATATCCAACAAACTCAACTAGTACTAAAGAAGTCACTTCCGCTCTCGACAAATATTTTAGTTACTTTAGCCCAAACAAGTGATTTCGGACAGAGGAACATGTTTTACTTCTTTAGAATTTGAAGACTTTCTCATAAAGCACAATATACAACATGTAAAAGTTGCCGTAGCTTCCCCTCAAGCAAACGGTCAAGTGGAACGGGTTAATAGGGTAATTAAATCCATGTTAGGAAAATTGAGTAACCCAATAAACCATGCCGATTGGTCAAATAAATTACTGCAGGTTGAATATGCAATTAACAACTCAGTTCACGCAACGACAAAAAATACCCCATGTATGCTACTTTTTGGCACTGAACAACGTGGACAAATAGTAGATGAACTTACAGAATACTTAGAAAATAAAATTAATACCGGAAGTGAGCGTAATTTGGCTCATATCCGTACGAGTGCCGCGAATGCAATTGTTAATTCTCAAGAATATAATTTAAAATATTTTCTGAAGCATAGTGCCGAAGCAAAAACTTATGACGTTGGTAATTTTGTAGTGATTAGAAACGTTGACAATATCATTGGGACGAACAAAATATTTGTTCCTAAATATCGAGGACCATATGTAGTACATAAGAAATTGGGAAATGATCGATATGTGATACGCGATATTGATAATTGTCAATTGACTCAACTTCCGTATGATGGGGTAATAGAAGCTAATCGGATGCGAAAATGGCTATTAAAGGCAAATGATAAGGCAAAAGACACTGATGAACTATGCAATACCGAAATTATGATTTGACGATTGTTATATTTTATTTACGCTTTAAAGTTACATTTAAGTATTTTTCTATCTTTACATTAAGTAGTTGCTAACTTTAATTGATCGAGGTCGATCAACTGTCAGATTGGCCGAGTTGTAAACCTAGTAACTTATGACACAGTATAGTACCCCTTAAGCTCATGTAAACTGCATGTTAGGTCTTGGCACCACTTATTGGCAGCACTTGGTCATCGAACAGAGCTACGTATAAAACAATCGCTGGCGACTTCGTTTTTTTTTCTTTCTCCGACGACCGAACGTAAAACAGGTGCCAAGACCGCGGTAAAAAGAAAAAACAATAATTTCGCTATAAAATAAAAGAAAACTTAAATTGTCTAAAATATATATATATATATATATATATATATATATATATATATATATATATATATATATATATATATATATATATATATATATATCTTTGACTTGAATTGTAAATGTTTATAAATTTAAAAAAAAATAATAACAAATGAAATGGCTATAATTTTAGCTTTGCATAATTTTGTCTTTAGAAACAGAGTAAGCGAAACTTCTTACACAAAATTTATTTTAATATTATAGTTAAGCAACTTAATACATTTAAATATTAGTTAAGAATCTTTAATATTTTTATATACCTATACATACGTGTCTTTTAATTTAATTTAAAGACCATATATAATATAAATGTTGTTATTATAAATATATTAATACGGAAGAGAATCTAATTGACAATTCATATACATACATATGTAATGGAGAAACATTAAACAAAAGCATTAGGAAGCCAAGAAAAATTATAAAATTTATTGCAAAATGTTGCAAAAACAACATCAAAATTTTGTTATGTAAAATCGCAGATTAAAATGAAATAAATTTTGGGCTTAAATTTTAATAGTAAATACACAAAAACAAAATTTTATATTTAAGTTTTGAAAAGAAAATATGTGTAGTTAAACCGGTAATTGAAAAGAAATTTTAGCAATTTTATATAGTCAAAAAAAAAAATAGTTGCCACTAACCATTAGTATCACTTTTTACAATGACAAGAATACCATTTTGATTTTGACATACTACAAAGAGGAAAATCAAATACCAACGCAGACGCAGTTTCCAGAATCAAAATTGATTCAGAAACTTTAAAACAAATGATTCCTAAAGAAACCGATGAAAAAGCTAAAAGAACATTAATTATAACAAGGGGAATGGCTGCCAAAAAACATGCAGACCAACAAAAACAAGTAAAATACAAAACCCAAGAGAAGTCTGATCAGCTTCATATCTGGGACTGTACATCTATTACTGACGTCAGATACATTACAAAATTGAAATTTGAAAAAGCGAACGATATAAATATGAAGAGTACTCCATTAATCTATGAAAAAGATAAGAATATATTGCGCGTAAGGTACAACGATAATCCACCGAAATCCGTTTCGATTTTGGAGAAGTTGTCACCTCTTAATACAAAAACTGTGCATAGTAGATCTAGTGATAACTATACGAAATACGTTTCGATTATGGAGAAGCTAGCATCTGAAATAAAAAAATTAAAAATCGACATTTTAGCGCTATCGAATAAAGATATAATTTTTGAAGGTATACAAAAAGAAGAATTTAAAAATATATTTAACAAGCTGCAAGAACAGCAAATTAAAGAAAATCGTTTCGCATACAAGATTATTATATATGAACCCCCTAAAAGAATTGAAAAGGATATAATTAAATATAAATTAATAAATTAATACCACAACTCAACACATGGAGGACACCTTGGTATAAGAAAAACCACTCTAAAACTAAAACAAAGATATGTGTGGAAAAATATGAGTCGAATGGTGAAAGATTTTATAAAAAACTGTGACAAACGCGCACAGAACAAAATAACTAAACATATACACGAAAAAGATATAATAACAGACACACCAAACACTAGTTTTGAAGTACTTGAAATAGACACAGTTGGACCACTAAGAATGTCAGACAGATTCAGATACATACTCACAATACAGTGCGAACTGACAAAATTTGTAATAGCACACCCAATAGAAACCAAAGACGCTAAAACCGTAGCTAAAACAGTAGTAGAACAATGCATCCTAAATTTTGGCCATTTTAAGACATTAAAATCAGATAGAGGCACTGAGTTTACAAATGAGCTCATGCACAACATTTGCAAATTTCTAGACATTGAACAACAATTCTCAACACCATACCACCACCAAACATTAGGATCAGTAGAAAGAAATCACCACGTATTAAATGAATTCATGTTATCTTTTACCAACGACTATGACTGACACAATTGGATCCCGTTCTATACATTTGCATATAATACAACCCCCCATGTAGACACACAATACACACCTTTTGAGCTTGTATATGGCAAATTACCACACCTCTCAAGTACTGACAGCCAAGAAAATCCAAAAATATACAATATGGATAACTACGCTAACGAACTCAGGATTAGATTACATTATTCAATAAAAAATGCAAAAGCATTAATCGAAAAATCGAAACCACAAAAAAGTATTGTAACACAAAAACACATAAACACACTAGATTTAAATATAGGAGATATGGTATTAGTAAGAAATATGAATAGAAAGAAAAACCCTACAATGGTCCTTATAGAATAATTGAAATTCGGAATGTAAATTGTCTATTAGAAATAAAAGAACTCCATAAAAACTTATTAAAAAAATATACACCGTTGTAAAGATAAACAAGTAAAATTTTAAGTAATTAATATAACATAAATACTTTTATAAAAAAAAATTTTTTTGTTTAAACACCAACAAAATTTTTTTTCCCAGTCGGATAAGGGTGTAGTGTATGGAAAGCATAATGTATATATATACACACAAACGCCAACACCATACGCGGCGTAGGCACATGCAATGTGAGCGGAGACCCAACGTAAGTACATCGAACTCTCACATAAGAATATGTACGTTATGAAGCGCGAACAGAGCGCACGTTTTTGATTACGTTGCATTCTAATGTTCGATGCCCTCGAACGAATGTACGCTGGCATTGACCGTGATACTTTCCGCTGACATTGCAAAGCCGTCTTTATGTATTAAGAACCATATTATATACTAAGTCTTAGCACATAAGAAATTAAAAGTATAAATAGCAATAAGATTTTACCAATAAATCAGATTCGATCTGGAAACCAAACCTTTCGTTTCTCATTAAATATTTGGCTGTACTCCAGTAGTCGCCGATTGAAATTGTGCGCAAGCTCTCGCACCGCTAAATAATACTTTGAGCCCATCTGTACTTAGCGATCATATATTTCGCTTCATACACTAATATTTGGCTGTACTCTCGTAGTCGCCGATTGAAAATGTGCACTAGCTCTCGCGCCGCTAAATTAATTAATTGAGCCCATCTTTACACTGCCACAGTCGGCGTCTCATTCAGCGTACCAGCTTCTTTCAGTGTATCTGTAGGCGTCAAAGTCGCTACCGCTGTCGATTTGGGGGGTCTGCTGCCTTCTCTATGCCTATATCTACCCCTATCTGCCTCAGTCGACTTCTCAGTCGGCGTCGCAGCCTCTGTCAGTGTCTCTGTAGGCGTCTAAGTCGCCGCCGCTGTCGAGTGGGGTGCCTGCTGCCTTCGCTATGCCTATATCTACCCCTATCTGCCTCAGTCGGCGTCTCAGTCAGATTCGCAGCTTCTTTCAGTGTATCTGTAGGCGTCTCAGTCGCTACCACTGTCGATTTGGGGGTCTGCTGCTTTCTCTATGCCTATATCTACCCCTATCTGCCTCAGTCGACTTCTCAGTCGGCGTCGCAGCCTCTGTCAGTGGCTCTGTAGGCGTCTCAGTCGCCGCCGCTGTCGAGTGGGGTGTCTGCTGCCTTCTCTATGTCTATATCTACCCCTATCTGCCTCAGTCGGCGTCTCAGTCAGCTTCGCAGCCTCTGTCAGCGTCTCTGTAGGCGTCTCAATCGCTGCCGCTGTCGATTGGATAGGTCTGCTGAATTCTCTATGCCTATATCTACCCCTATATGCCTCAGTCGGCGTCGCAACCTCTGTCAGCGTCTCTGTAGGCGTCTCAATCGCTGCCGCTGTCGATTGGGGAGGTCTGCTGCCTTCTCTGTACCTATATCTACCCTTATCTGCCTCAATCGGTGTCTCAGTCGGCGTCACAGCCTCTGTCATCGTCTCTGTAGGCGTCTCAGTCGGCGTCGCAGCCTCTGTCAGCGTCTCTTTAGGCGTCTCTGTAGGCGTCTCAATCGCCGCCGCTGTCGATTGGGGGGGTCTGCTGACTTCTTTATGCGTATATCTACCCTATCTGCCTAAGTCGGCGTCTCAGATGTTGTCGCAGCTTCTGTCAGCGTCTCTGTAGGCGTCTCAGTCGGCGTCGCAGCCTCTGTCGGTGTCTTTAGGCGTCTCTGTAGGCGTCTCAGTCTCTGCCGCTATCGATTGGGGGGGTCTGCTGCCTTCTGTATGCTTATATCTACCCCTATCTGCCTCAGTCGGCGTCTCAGTCGGCGTCGCAGCCTCTGTCAGCGTCTCTGTAGCCGTCTCAGTCGCTGCCGCTATCGATTGGGGGGCCTGCTGTCTTCAATATGCCTATATCTACCCCTATCTGCTCAGTCGGAGTCTCAGTCGGCGTCGCAGCCTCTGTCAGCGTCTCTGTAGGTGTCTCAGTCGCTGCCGCTGTCGATTGGGGAGTTTGCTGCCTTCTCTATGCTTATAACTACCCCTATCTGCCTCAGTCGGCGTCGCAGCCTCTGTCAGCGTCTCTGTAGGCGCCTCAGTCGCTGCCGCTGTCGATTGGGGAGGTCTGCTGCCTTCTCTGTGCCTATATCTACCCATATCTGCCTCAATCGGTGTCTCAGTGGGCGTCACAGCCTCTGTCACCGTCTCTGTAGGCGTCTCAGTCGGCGTCGCAGCCTCTGTCAGCGTCTCTTTAGGCGTCTCTGTAGGCGTCTCAATCGCCGCCGCTGTCAATTGGGGGGGTCTGCTGACTTCTTTACGCGTATATCTACCCTATCTGCCTAAGTCGGCGTCTCAGACGTTGGCGCAGCTTCTGTCAGCGTCTCTGTAGGCGTCTCAGTCGGCGTCGATACCTCTGTCGGTGTCTCTTTAGGCGTCTCTGTAGGCGTCTCAGTCTCTGCCGCTATCGATTGGGGGTCTGCTGCCTTCTGTATGCCTATATCTACCCCTATCTGCCTGAGTCGGCGTCGCAGCCTCTGTCAGCGTCTCTGTAGGCGTCTCAGGCGCTGCCGCTCTCGATTGGGGAGGTATGCTGCCTCCTCTATGCCTATATCTACCCCAATCTGCCTCAGTCGGCGTCTCAGTCGGCGTCGAAGCCTCTGTCAGCGTCTCTGTAGGTGTCTCAGTCGCTCCCGCTGTTGATTGGGGGGTCTGCTGCCTTCTCTATGAATATATCTACCCCTATCTGCCTCAGTCGGCGTCTCAGTCGGTGTCGCAGCCTCTATCAGCGTATCTGTAGGCATCTCAGTCGCTGCCGCTGTCGTTCGAGAGGTCTGCTGCCTACACTCTGCCTATATCTACCCCTATCTGCCTCAGTTGGCGTCTCAGTCGGCGTCGCAGCCTCTGTTAGCGTCTCTGTAGGCGTCTCAATCGCTGCCGCTGTCGATTGGGGGGCGTGCTGCCTTCTCTATGCGTATATCTACCCCTATCTGCCTCAGTTGGCGTCTCAGTCGGCGTCGCGGCCTCTATCAGCGTCTCTGTAGGCCACTCAGTCGCTGCCGATGTCGTTTGTTGGTTCTGCTACCTTCTCTATGCCTATATCTACCCGTATCTGCCTCAGTCGGCGTCGCAGATCCTGTCAGCGTCTCTGTAGGCGTCTCAGTCGCTGCCGCTGTCGATTGGAAGGGTCTGCTGCCTTCTCCATGCCAATATCTAGCCCTATCTGCCTCAGTAGGCGTCTCAATGGGCGTCGCAACCTCTGTCAGCGTCTCTGTAGGCGTCTCAGTCGCTGCCGCTGTCGATTGGAAGGGTCTGCTGCCTCCTCTATACCTATATCTACCCCTATCTGCCTCAGTCGGCGTCTCAGTCGTTGTCGCAGCTTCTGTCAGCGTATCTGCAGGCGTCTCAGTCGCTGCCGCTGTCGATTGGGGAGGTCTGCTGCCTTCTCTATGCATATATATACCCTTATTTGCCTCAATCGGTGTCTCAGTCGGCGTCGCAGCCTCTGTCAGCGTCTCTGTAGGCGTCTCAGTCGCTGCCGCTATCGATTGGGAGGTTGTGCTGCTTTCTCGATGCCTATATCTACCCCTATCTGCCTCAGTCGGCGTCTCAGTCGGCGTCGCAGCCTCTGTCAGCATCTCTGTAGGCATCTCAGTCGCTGCCGCTGTTGATTTAGGGGGTCTGCTGCCTTCTCTATGCCTATGTCTACCCCAATCTGCCTCAGTCGGCGTCTCACATGTTGTAGCAGCCTCTGTCAGCGTATCTGTAGGTGTCTGAGTCGGCGTCGCTGTCGATTGGGGGGTCGCCTTCTCTATGCCTATATCTACACCTATTTGCCTCAGTCGGCGTCTCAGTCGGCGTCGCAGCCTCTGTCAGCGTCTCTGTAGGCTTCCCAGTCGGCGTCGCAGCCTCTGTCAGCGTCTCTTTAAGCGTCTCTGTAGGCGTCTCAGTCTCAGCCGCTATCGATTGCCGGGGTCTGCTGCCTTCTGTATGCTTATACCTACCCCTATCTGCCTCAGTCGGCGTCTCAGTCGGCGTCGCAGCCTCTGTCAGCGTCTCTGTAGCGGCAGGGGCTGCTGCCTTCTCTATGCCTATATCTACCCATATCTGCTCAGTCGGCGTCGCAGCTTCTGTCAGCGTCTCTGTAGGTGTCTCAGTCACTGCCTATGTCGAATGGGGTGTTTGCTGCCTTCTCTATGCCTAGAACTACCCCTATCTGCCTCAGTCGGTATCTCAGTCGGCGTCGCAGCCTCTGTCAGCGTCTCTGTTGGCGCCTCAGTCGCTGCCGCTGTCGATTGGGGAGGCCTGCTGCCTTCTCTATGCCTATATCTACCCCTATCTGCCTCAGTCGGCGTCGCAGCCTCTGTCAGCGTCTCTGTAGGCATCTCAGGCGCTGCCGCTGTCGATTAGGAAGGTCTGCTGCCTTCTATATACTTATATCTACCCCTATCTGCCTCAGTCGGTATCTCAGTCGGCGTACCAGCCTCTATCAGTGTCTCTGTAGGCGCCTCAGTCGCTGCCGCTGTCGATTTGGGGGGTCTGCTGCCTTCTCTGTGCCTATATCTACCCCTATCTGCCTCAGTCGGCGTCGCAGCCTCTGTCAGCGTCTCTGTAGGCGCCTCAGTCGCTGCCGCTGTCGATTGGGGAGGTCTGCTGCCTTCTCTGTGCCTATATCTGCCCATATCTGCCTCAATCGGTGTCTCACTCGGCGTCACAGCCTCTGTCACCGTCTCTGTAGGCGTCTCAGTCGGCGTCGCAGCCTCTGTCAGCGTCTCTTTAGGCGTCTCTGTAGGCGTCTCAATCGCCGCCGCTGTCGATTGGGGGGTCTGCTGACTTCTTTATGCGTATATCTACCCTATCTGCCTAAGTCGGCGTCTCAGACGTTGGCGCAGCTTCTGTCAGCATCTCTGTAGGCGTCTCAGTCGGCGTCGCAGCCTCTGTCGGTGTCTCTTTAGGCGTCTCTGTAGGCGTCTCAGTCTCTGCCGCTATCGATGGGGGGGTCTGCTGCCTTCTGTATGCTTATATCTACCCCTATCTGCCACAGTCGGCGTCTCAGTCAGCTTCGCAGCCTCTGTCAGCGTCTCTGTAGGCGTCTCAGTCGCTGCCGCTATCGATTTGGGGGGTCTGCTGCGTTCTCTATGCCTATATCTAACCCTATCTGCCTCAGTCGGCATCTCAGTCGGCGTCGCAGCTTCTGTCAGGGTCTCTGTAGGCATCTCAGTCGCTGCTGCTGTCGATTTGGGGGGTCTGCTGCCTTCTCTGTGCCTATATCTACCCCTATCTGCCTGAGTCGGCGTCGCAGCCTCTGTCAGCGTCTCTGTAGGTGTCTCAGTCGCTGCCGCTGTTGATTGGGGGGTCTGCTGCCTTCTCTATGCCTATATCTACCCCTATCTGCCTCTGTCGGCGTCTCAGTCGGTGTCGCAGCCTCTATCAGCGTATCTGTAGACATCTCAGTCGCTGCCGCTGTCGTTCGAGAGGTCTGCTGCCTACTCTATGCCTATATCTAAACCTATCTGCCTCAGTTGGCGTCTCAGTCGGCGTCGCAGTCCCTGTCAGGGTATCTGTAGGCGTCTCAGTCGCTGCCGCTGTCGATTGGGGGGCGTGCTGCCTTCTCTATGCGTATATCTACCCCTATCTGCCTCAGTTGGCGTCTCAGTCGGCGTCGCGGCCTCTATCAGCGTCTCTGTAGGCGACTCAGTCGCTGCCGATGTCGTTTGTTGGTTCTGCTACCTCCTCTATGCCTATATCTACCCGTATCTGCCTCAGTCGGCGTCGCAGCCCCTGTCAGCGTCTCTGTAGGCGTCTCAGTCGCTGCCGCTGTCGATTGGGGGGTCTGCTGCCTTCTCGATGCCTATATCTACCCCTATCTGCCTCAGTCGGCGTCTCAGTCGGCGTCGCAGCCTCTGTCAGCGTCTCTGTAGGCATCTCAGTCGCTGCCGGTGTTAATTGAGGGGGTCTGCTGCCTCCTCTATGCCTATATCTACCCCTATCTGCCACAGTCGGCGTCTCAGTCGTTGTCGCAGCTTCTGTCAGCGTATCTGCAGGCGTCTCAGTCGCTGCCGCTGTCGATTGGGGAGGTCTGCTGCCTTCTCTATGCATATATATACCCTTATTTGCCTCAATCGGTGTCTCAGTCGGCGTCGCAGCCTCTGTCAGCGTCTCTGTAGGCATCTCAGGCGCTGCCGCTGTCGATTAGGAAGGTCTGCTGCCTTCTATATGCTTATATCTACCCCTATCTGCCTCAGTCGGCATCTCAGTCGGAGTCGCAGCCTCTGTCAGCGTCTCTGTAGGTGTCTCAGTCGCTGCCGCTGTTGATTGGGGGGTTTTGCTGCCTTCTCTATGCCTATATCTACCCCTATCTGCCTCAGTCGGTGTCTCAGTCGGTGTCGCAGCCTCCATCAGCGTATCTGTAGGCATCTCATCCGCTGCCGCTGTCGATCGAGAGGTCTGCTGCCTACTCTATGCCTATATCTAAACCTATCTGCCTCAGTTGGCGTCTCAGTCGGCGTCGCAGTCCCTGTCAGCGTATCTGTAGGCGTCTCAGTCGCTGCCGCTGTCGTTTGTTGGTATTGCTACCGTCTCTATGCCTATATCTACCCGTATCTGCCTCAGACGGCGTCGCAGACCCTGTCAGCGTCTCTGTAGGCGTCTCAGTCGCTGCCGCTGTCGATTGGGGGTCTGCTGCCTTCTCGATGCCTATATCTACCCCTCTCTGCCTCAGTCAGCGTCTCAGCCGCTGCCGCTGTCGATTGGGGAGTTCTGCTGCCTTCTCTATGCATATATATACCCTTATTTGCCTCAATCGGTGTCTCAGTCGGCGTCGCAGCTTCTGTCAGTGTCTCTGTAGGCGTCTCAGTCGCTGCCGCTATCGATTGGGGGGTTGTGCTGCTTTCTCGATGCCTATATCTACCCCTATCTGCCTCAGTTGGCGTCTCAGTCGGTGTCGCAGCCTCTGTCAGCGTCTCTGTAGGCATCTCAGTCGCTGCAACTGTCGATAGGGAGGGTCTGCTGCCTTCTCTATTCCTATATCTACCCCTATCTGCCTCAGTCGGCGTCTCAGTCGGCGTCGCGGCCTCTATCAGCGTCTCTGTAGGCGTCTCAGTCGCTGCCGCTGTCGTTTGTTGGTTCTGCTACCTTCTGTATGCCTATATCTACCCGTATCTGCCTCAGTCGGCGTCTCAGTCTTTGTCGCAGCCTCTGTCAGCGTCTCTGCATACGTCTCAGACGCTGCCACTGTCGATTGGGGAGGTCTGCTGCCTTCTCTATGCATATATATACCCTTATTTGCCTTAATCGGTGTCTCAGTCGGCGTCGCAGCCTCTTTCAGCCTCTCTGTATTAGTCTTAGTCGCTGCCGCTGACGATTGGGGGGTCTGCTGCCTTCTCGATGCCTATATCTACCCCTATCTGCCTCAGTCGGCGTCTCAGTCAGCGTCTCAGTCGGCGTCGCAGCCTCTGTCAGCGTCTCTGTAAGCATCTCAGTCGCTGCAGCTGTCGATCGGGGGGTCTGCTGCCTTCTCTATGCCTATATCTACCCCAATCTGCCTCAGTCGGCGTGTCAGTCGGCGTCGCGGCCTCTATCAGCGTTTCTGTAGGCGTCTCAGTCGCTGCCGCTCTTGTTTGTTGGTTCTGCTGCCTTCTCGATGCCTATATCTACCGCTATCTGCCTCAGTCGGCATCTCAGTCGGCGTCGCAGCCTCTGTCAGCATCTCTGTAGGCATCTCAGTCGCTGCCGCTGTTGATTGAGGGGGTCTGCAGCCTCTGTCAGCGTCTCAGTAGGCGTCTCAGTCGGCGTCGCAGCCTTTGTCAGCGTCTCTTTAGGCGTCTCTGTAGGCGTCTCAGTCTCTGCCGCTTTCGATTGGGGGGATCTACTCCCTTGTCTATGGGCTATGTCTACCTCTATCTGCCTCAGTCGACTTCTCAGTCGGCGTCGCAAGCTCTGTCAGCATCTCTGTAGGCGTCTCAGTCGCCGCCGCTGTCGATTGGGGGGATCTGCTACCTTCTGTATTCCTATGTCTACCCCCATCTGCCTCAGTCGGCTTCGCAGCCTCTGTCAGCGTCTCTGTAGGCGTCTCAGTCGCCGCCGCTGTTGATTGGGGAGGTCTGCTGTCTTCTCAATGCCTATATCTACCCCTATCTGCCTCAGTCGGCGTCTCAGTCGGCGTCTCAGTCGGATTCGCAGCCTCTGTCAGCGTCTATGTAGGTGTCTCAGTCGCTGCCGCTGTTGATTGGGGGTCTGCTGCCTACTCTATGCCTATATCTACCCCTATCTGCCTCAGTTGGCGTCTCAGTCGGCGTCGCAGCCCCTGTCAGCGTCTGTGTAGGCGTCTCAGTCGCTGCCGCTGTCGATTGGGGAATTCTGCTGCCTTCTCTATGCATATATATACCCTTATTTGCCTCAATCGGTGTCTCAGTCGGCGTCGCAGCCTCTGTCAGTGTCTCTGTAGGCGTCTCAGTCGCTGCCGCTATCGATTGGGGGGTTGTGCTGCTTTCTCGATGCCTATATCTACCCCTATCTGCCTCAGTCGGCGTCTCAGACGTTGTCGCAGCCTCTGTCATCGTCTCTGTAGGCGTCTCAGTCGCTGCCGCCTCAGTCGGCGTCGCAGCCTCTGTCAGCGTATCTGTAGGCGTCTTAGTCGCTGCCGCTGTCGATTGGGGGGTCAGCTGCCTTCTCGATGCCTATATCTACCGCTATCTGCCTCAGTCGGCGTCTCAGTCGGCGTCGCAGCCTCTGTCATCGTGTCTGTAGGCATCTCAGTCGCTGCCGGTGTTAATTGAGGGGGTCTGCTGCCTTCTCTATGCCTATATCTACCCCTATCTGCCTCAGTCGGCGTCTCAGTCTTTGTCGCAGCCTCTGTCAGCGTCTCTGCAGGCGTCTCAGACGCTGTCACTGTCGATTGGGGAGGTCTGCTGCCTTCTCTATGCATATATATACCCTAATTTGCCTTAATCGGTGTCTCAGTCGGCGTCGCAGCATTTTTCAGCGTCTCTGTATTCGTCTCAGTCGCTGCCGCTGACGATTGGGGGGTCTGCTGCCTCCTCGATGCCTATATCTACCCCTATCTGCCTCAGTCGGCGTCTCAGTCTTTGTCGCAGCCTCTGTCAGCGTCTCTGCAGGCGTCTCAGACGCTGTCACTGTCGATTGGGGAGGTCTGCTGCCTTCTCTATGAATATATCTACCCCTATCTGCCTCAGTCGGCGTGTCAGTCGGCGTCGCGGCCTCTATCAGCGTCTCAGTAGGCGTCTCAGTCGGCGTGGCAGCCTTTGTCAGCGTATCTGTAGGCGTCTCAGTCGCTGCCGCTGTCGATTGGGGGGTCTGCTGCCTTCTCTATGCCTATATCTACCCCTATCTGCCTCAGTCGGCGTCTCAGTCTTTGTCGCAGCCTCTGTCAGCGTCTCTGCAGGCGTCTCAGACGCTGTCACTGTCGATTGGGGAGGTCTGCTGCCTTCTCTATGAATATATCTACTCCTATCTGCCTCAGTCGGCGTCGCAACCTCTGTCAGCGTCTCTGCTGGCGTCTCAATCGCTGCCGCTGTCGATTGGGGGGCGTGCTGCCTTCTCTATGCCTATATCTACCCCTATCTGCCTCAATCGGCGTTTCAGTCGGTGTCGCAGCCTCTGTCAGCGTCTCTGTAGGCATCTCAGTCGCTGCAGCTGTCGATCGGGAGGGTCTGCTGCCTTCTCTATGCCTATATCTACCCCTATCTGCCTCAGTCGGCGTCGCGGCCTCTATCAGCGTCTCTGTAGGCGTCTCAGTCGCTGCCGCTGTCGTTTGTTGGTTCTGCTACCTTCTGTATGCCTATATCTACCCGTATCTGCCTCAATCGGCGCCTCAGTCGGCGTCGCAGCTCTGCCAGCGTCTCTGTAGGCGTCTCAGTCGCTGCCGCTGTCGATTTCTGATGTCTGCTGTTTTCTCGAAGCCTATATCTACCCCTATCTGCCTCAGTGGGCATCTCAGTCGGCGGCGCAGCCTTTGTCAGCGTCTCTGTAGGCATCTCAGTCGCTGCAGCTGTCGATCGGGAGGGTCTGCTGCCTTCTCTATGCCTATATCTACCCCTATCTGCCTCAGTCGGCGTCTCAGTCGGCGTCGCGGCTTCTATCAACGTCTCTGTAGGCGTCTCAGTCGCTGCCGCTGTCGTTTGTTGGTTCTGCTACCTTCTGTATGCCTATATCTACCCGTATCTGCCTCAGTCGGCGTCTCAGTCTTTGTCGCAGCCTCTGTCAGCGTCTCTGCATACGTCTCAGACGCTGCCACTGTCGATTGGGGAGGTCTGCTGCCTTCTCTATGCATATATATACCCTTATTTGCCTTAATCGGTGTCTCAGTCGGCGTCGCAGCCTCTTTCAGCCTCTCTGTATTCGTCTTAGTCGCTGCCGCTGACGATTGGGGGGTCTGCTGCCTTCTCGATGCCTATATCTACCCCTATCTGCCTCAGTCGGCGTCTCAGTCAGCGTCTCAGTCGGCGTCGCAGCCTCTGTCAGCGTCTCTGTAAGCATCTCAGTCGCTGCAGCTGTCGATCGGGGGGTCTGCTGCCTTCTCTATGCCTATATCTACCCCAATCTGCCTCAGTCGGCGTGTCAGTCGGCGTCGCGGCCTCTATCAGCGTTTCTGTAGGCGTCTCAGTCGCTGCCGCTCTTGTTTGTTGGTTCTGCTGCCTTCTCGATGCCTATATCTACCGCTATCTGCCTCAGTCGGCATCTCAGTCGGCGTCGCAGCCTCTGTCAGCATCTCTGTAGGCATCTCAGTCGCTGCCGCTGTTGATTGAGGGGGTCTGCAGCCTCTGTCAGCGTCTCAGTAGGCGTCTCAGTCGGCGTCGCAGCCTTTGTCAGCGTCTCTTTAGGCGTCTCTGTAGGCGTCTCAGTCTCTGCCGCTTTCGATTGGGGGGATCTACTCCCTTGTCTATGGGCTATGTCTACCTCTATCTGCCTCAGTCGACTTCTCAGTCGGCGTCGCAAGCTCTGTCAGCATCTCTGTAGGCGTCTCAGTCGCCGCCGCTGTCGATTGGGGGGATCTGCTACCTTCTGTATTCCTATGTCTACCCCCATCTGCCTCAGTCGGCTTCGCAGCCTCTGTCAGCGTCTCTGTAGGCGTCTCAGTCGCCGCCGCTGTTGATTGGGGAGGTCTGCTGTCTTCTCAATGCCTATATCTACCCCTATCTGCCTCAGTCGGCGTCTCAGTCGGCGTCTCAGTCGGATTCGCAGCCTCTGTCAGCGTCTATGTAGGTGTCTCAGTCGCTGCCGCTGTTGATTGGGGGTCTGCTGCCTACTCTATGCCTATATCTACCCCTATCTGCCTCAGTTGGCGTCTCAGTCGGCGTCGCAGCCCCTGTCAGCGTCTCTGTAGGCGTCTCAGTCGCTGCCGCTGTCGATTGGGGAATTCTGCTGCCTTCTCTATGCATATATATACCCTTATTTGCCTCAATCGGTGTCTCAGTCGGCGTCGCAGCCTCTGTCAGTGTCTCTGTAGGCGTCTCAGTCGCTGCCGCTATCGATTGGGGGGTTGTGCTGCTTTCTCGATGCCTATATCTACCCCTATCTGCCTCAGTCGGCGTGTCAGACGTTGTCGCAGCCTCTGTCATCGTCTCTGTAGGCGTCTCAGTCGCTGCCGCCTCAGTCGGCGTCGCAGCCTCTGTCAGCGTATCTGTAGGCGTCTTAGTCGCTGCCGCTGTCGATTGGGGGGTCAGCTGCCTTCTCGATGCCTATATCTACCGCTATCTGCCTCAGTCGGCGTCTCAGTCGGCGTCGCAGCCTCTGTCATCGTGTCTGTAGGCATCTCAGTCGCTGCCGGTGTTAATTGAGGGGGTCTGCTGCCTTCTCTATGCCTATATCTACCCCTATCTGCCTCAGTCGGCGTCTCAGTCTTTGTCGCAGCCTCTGTCAGCGTCTCTGCAGGCGTCTCAGACGCTGTCACTGTCGATTGGGGAGGTCTGCTGCCTTCTCTATGCATATATATACCCTAATTTGCCTTAATCGGTGTCTCAGTCGGCGTCGCAGCATTTTTCAGCGTCTCTGTATTCGTCTCAGTCGCTGCCGCTGACGATTGGGGGGTCTGCTGCCTCCTCGATGCCTATATCTACCCCTATCTGCCTCAGTCGGCGTCTCAGTCTTTGTCGCAGCCTCTGTCAGCGTCTCTGCAGGCGTCTCAGACGCTGTCACTGTCGATTGGGGAGGTCTGCTGCCTTCTCTATGAATATATCTACCCCTATCTGCCTCAGTCGGCGTGTCAGTCGGCGTCGCGGCCTCTATCAGCGTCTCAGTAGGCGTCTCAGTCGGCGTGGCAGCCTTTGTCAGCGTATCTGTAGGCGTCTCAGTCGCTGCCGCTGTCGATTGGGGGGTCTGCTGCCTTCTCTATGCCTATATCTACCCCTATCTGCCTCAGTCGGCGTCTCAGTCTTTGTCGCAGCCTCTGTCAGCGTCTCTGCAGGCGCCACAGTCGGTGCCGCTGTCGATTGGGGAGGTCTGCTGCCTTCTCTATGAATATATCTACTCCTATCTGCCTCAGTCGGCGTCGCAACCTCTGTCAGCGTCTCTGCAGGCGTCTCAATCGCTGCCGCTGTCGATTGGGGGGCGTGCTGCCTTCTCTATGCCTATATCTACCCCTATCTGCCTCAATCGGCGTTTCAGTCGGTGTCGCAGCCTCTGTCAGCGTCTCTGTAGGCATCTCAGTCGCTGCAGCTGTCGATCGGGAGGGTCTGCTGCCTTCTCTATGCCTATATCTACCCCTATCTGCCTCAGTCGGCGTCGCGGCCTCTATCAGCGTCTCTGTAGGCGTCTCAGTCGCTGCCGCTGTCGTTTGTTGGTTCTGCTACCTTCTGTATGCCTATATCTACCCGTATCTGCCTCAATCGGCGCCTCAGTCGGCGTCGCAGCTCTGCCAGCGTCTCTGTAGGCGTCTCAGTCGCTGCCGCTGTCGATTTCTGATGTCTGCTGTTTTCTCGAAGCCTATATCTACCCCTATCTGCCTCAGTGGGCATCTCAGTCGGCGGCGCAGCCTTTGTCAGCGTCTCTGTAGGCATCTCAGTCGCTGCAGCTGTCGATCGGGAGGGTCTGCTGCCTTCTCTATGCCTATATCTACCCCTATCTGCCTCAGTCGGCGTCTCAGTCGGCGTCGCGGCTTCTATCAACGTCTCTGTAGGCGTCTCAGTCGCTGCCGCTGTCGTTTGTTGGTTCTGCTACCTTCTGTATGCCTATATCTACCCGTATCTGCCTCAGTCGGCGGCTCAGTCGGCGTCGCAGCCTCTGTCAGCGTATCTGTAGGCATCTCAGTCGCTGCCGGTGTTAATTGAGGGGGTCTGCTGCCTTCTCTATGCCTATATCTACCCCTGTCTGCCTCAGTCGGCGTCTCAGTCTTTGTCGCAGCCTCTGTCAGCGTCTCTGCATACGTCTCAGACGCTGCCACTGTCGATTGGGGAGGTCTGCTGCCTTCTCTATGCATATATATACCCTTATTTGCCCTAATCGGTGTCTCAGTCGGCGTCGCAGCCTCTTTCAGCCTCTCTGTATTCGTCTCAGTCGCTGCCGCTGACGATTGGGGGGTCTGCTGCCTTCTCGATGCCTATATCTACCCCTATCTGCCTCAGTCGGTGTCTCAGTCGGTGTCGCAGCCTCTATCAGCGTATCTGTAGGCATCTCATCCGCTGCCGCTGTTGATTGAGGGGGTCTGCAGCCTCTGTCAGCGTCTCTGTAGGCGTCTCAGTCTCTGCCGCTTTCGATTGGGGGGATCTACTCCCTTCTCTATGGGCTATGTCTACCCCTATCTGCCTCAGTCGACTTCTCAGTCGGCGTCGCAAGCTCTGTCAGCATCTCTGTAGGCGTCTCAGTCGCCGCCGCTGTCGATTGGGGGGTCTGCTACCTTCTGTATTCCTATGTCTACCCCCATCTGCCTCAGTCGGCTTCGCAGCCTCTGTCAGCGTCTCTGTAAGCGTCTCAGTCGCCGCCGCTGTCGATTGGGGAGGTCTGCTGTCTTCTCTATGCCTATATCTACTCCTATCTGCCTCAGTCGGCGTCTCAGTCGGCGTCTCAGTCGGATTCGCAGCCTCTGTCAGCGTCTCTGTAGGTGTCTCAGTCGCTGCCGCTGTTGATTGGGGGGTCTGCTGCCTTCTCTATGCCTATATCTACCCCTATCTGCCTCAGTCGGTGTCTCAGTCGGTGTCGCAGCCTCTATCAGCGTATCTGTAGGCATCTCATCCGCTGCCGCTGTCGATCGAGAGGTCTGCTGCCTACTCTATGCCTATATCTACCCCTATCTGCCTCAGTTGGCGTCTCAGTCGGCGTCGCAGCCCCTGTCAGCGTTGCTGTAGGCGTCTCAGTCGCTGCCGCTGTCGTTTGTTGGTTCTGCTACCGTCTCTATGCCAATATCTACCCGTATCTGCCTCAGACGGCGTCGCAGCCCCTGTCAGCGTCTCTGTAGGCGTCTGAGTCGCTGCCGCTGTCGATTGGGGGATCTGCTGCCTTCTCGACGCCAATATCTACCCCTCTCTGCCTCAGTCGGCGTCTCAGCCGCTGCCGCTGTCGATTGGGGAATTCTGCTGCCTTCTCTATGCATATATATACCCTTATTTGCCTCAATCGGTGTCTCAGTCGGCGTCGCAGCCTCTGTCAGTGTCTCTGTAGGCGTCTCAGTCGCTGCCGCTATCGATTGGGGGGTTGTGCTGCTTTCTCGATGCCTATATCTACCCCTATCTGCCTCAGTCGGCGTCTCAGACGTTGTCGCAGCCTCTGTCATCGTCTCTGTAGGCGTCTCAGTCGCTGCCGCCTCAGTCGGCGTCGCAGCCTCTGTCATCGTCTCTGTAGGCATCTCAGTCGCTGCCGCTGTCGATTGGGGAGTCAGCTGCCTTCTCGATGCCTATATCTACCGCTATCTGCCTCAGTCGGCGTCTCAGTCTTTGTCGCAGCCTCTGTCAGCGTCTCTGCAGGCGTCTCAGACGCTGTCACTGTCGATTGGGGAGGTCTGCTGCCTTCTCTATGCATATATATACCCTAATTTGCCTTAATCGGTGTCTCAGTCGGCGTCGCAGCCTCTTTCAGCCTCTCTGTATTCGTCTCAGTCGCTGCCGCTGACGATTGGGGGGTCTGCTGCCTTCTCGATGCCTATATCTACCCCTATCTGCCTCAGTCGGCGTCTCAGTCGGCGTCGCAGCCTCTGTCAGCGTCTCTGTAAGCATCTCAGTCGCTGCAGCTGTCGATCGAGGGGTCTGCTGCCTTCTCTATGCCTATATCTACCCCAATCTGCCTCAGTCGGCGTGTCAGTCGGCGTCGCGGCCTCTATCAGCGTTTCTGTAGGCGTCTCAGTCGCTGCCGCTCTTGTTTGTTGGTTCTGCTGCCTTCTCGATGCCTATATCTACCGCTATCTGCCTCAGTCGGCATCTCAGTCGGCGTCGCAGCCTCTGTCAGCATCTCTGTAGGCATCTCAGTCGCTGCCGCTGTTGATTGAGGGGGTCTGCAGCCTCTGTCAGCGTCTCAGTAGGCGTCTCAGTCGGCGTCGCAGCCTCTGTCAGCATCTCTGTAGGCATCTCAGTCGCTGCCGCTGTTGATTGAGGGGGTCTGCAGCCTCTGTCAGCGTCTCTGTAGGCGTCTCAGTCTCTGCCGCTTTCGATTGGGGGGATCTACTCCCTTCTCTATGCGCTATGTCTACCCCTATCTGCCTCAGTCGACTTCTCAGTCGGCGTCGCAAGCTCTGTCAGCATCTCTGTAGGCGTCTCAGTCGCCGCCGCTGTCGATTGGGGGGTCTGCTACCTTCTGTATTCCTATGTCTACCCCCATCTGCCTCAGTCGGCTTCGCAGCCTCTGTCAGCGTCTCTGTAAGCGTCTCAGTCGCCGCCGCTGTCGATTGGGGAGGTCTGCTGTCTTCTCTATGCCTATATCTACCCCTATCTGCCTCAGTCGGCGTCTCAGTCGGCGTCTCAGTCGGATTCGCAGCCTCTGTCAGCGTCTCTGTAGGTGTCTCAGTCGCTGCCGCTGTTGATTGGGGGGTCTGCTGCCTTCTCTATGCCTATATCTACCCCTATCTGCCTCAGTCGGTGTCTCAGTCGGTGTCGCGGCCTCTATCAGCATATCTGTAGGCATCTCATCCGCTGCCGCTGTCGATCGAGAGGTCTGCTGCCTACTCTATGCCTATATCTACCCCTATCTGCCTCAGTTGGCGTCTCAGTCGGCGTCGCAGCCCCTGTCAGCGTTGCTGTAGGCGTCTCAGTCGCTGCCGCTGTCGTTTGTTGGTTCTGCTACCGTCTCTATGCCTATATCTACCCGTATCTGCCTCAGACGGCGTCGCAGCCCCTGTCAGCGTCTCTGTAGGCGTCTGAGTCGCTGCCGCTGTCGATTGGGGGGTCTGCTGCCTTCTCGACGCCAATATCTACCCCTCTCTGCCTCAGTCGGCGTCTCAGCCGCTGCCGCTGTCGATTGGGGAATTCTGCTGCCTTCTCTATGCATATATATACCCTTATTTGCCTCAATCGGTGTCTCAGTCGGCGTCGCAGCCTCTGTCAGTGTCTCTGTAGGCGTCTCAGTCGCTGCCGCTATCGATTGGGGGGTTGTGCTGCTTTCTCGATGCCTATATCTACCCCTATCTGCCTCAGTCGGCGTCTCAGACGTTGTCGCAGCCTCTGTCATCGTCTCTGTAGGCGTCTCAGTCGCTGCCGCCTCAGTCGGCGTCGCAGCCTCTGTCAGCGTATCTGTAGGCGTCTCAGTCGCTGCCGCTGTCGATTGGGGAGTCAGCTGCCTTCTCGATGCCTATATCTACCGCTATCTGCCTCAGTCGGCGTCTCAGTCGGCGTCGCAGCCTCTGTCATCGTCTCTGTAGGCATCTCAGTCGCTGCCGGTGTTAATTGAGGGGGTCTGCTGCCTTCTCTATGCCTATATCTACCCCTATCTGCCTCAGTCGGCGTCTCAGTCTTTGTCGCAGCCTCTGTCAGCGTCTCTGCAGGCGTCTCAGACGCTGTCACTGTCGATTGGGGAGGTCTGCTGCCTTCTCTATGCATATATATACCCTAATTTGCCTTAATCGGTGTCTCAGTCGGCGTCGCAGCATCTTTCAGCGTCTCTGTATTCGTCTCAGTCGCTGCCGCTGAGGATTGGGGGGTCTGCTGCCTCCTCGATGCCTATATCTACCCCTATCTGCCTCAGTCGGTGTCTCAGTCGGCGTCGCAGCCTCTGTCAGCGCCTCTGCAGGCATCTCAGTCGCTGCAGCTGTCGATCTGGGGGTCTGCTGCCTTCTCTATGCCTATATCTACCCCTATCTGCCTCAGTCGGCGTGTCAGTCGGCGTCGCGGCCTCTATCAGCATCTCAGTAGGCGTCTCAGTCGGCGTGGCAGCCTTTGTCAGCGTCTCTTTAGGCGTCTCTGTAGGCGTCTCAGTCTCTGCCGCTTTCGATTGGGGGGATCTACTCCCTTCTCTATGGGCTATGTCTACCCCTATCTGCCTCAGTCGACTTCTCAGTCGGCGTCGCAGCCTCTGTCAGCATGTCTGTAGGCATCTCAGTCGGTGCCGCTGTCCATCGAGAGGTCTGCTGCCTACTCTATGCCTATATCTACCCCAATCTGCCTCAGTTGGCGTCTCAGTCGGCGACGCAGCCTCTGTCAGCGTCTCTGTAGGCGCCAAAATCGCTGCCGCTGTCGATTGGAGGGCGTGCTGCCTTCTCTATGCCTATATCTAACCCTATCTACCTCAGTCGGCGTCTCAGTCGGCGTCTCAGTCGGCGTCTCAGTCGGCGTCGCGGCCTCTATCAGCGTCTCTGTTGGCGTCTTAGTCGCGGCCGCTGTCGTTTGTTGGTTCTGCTACCTTCTCTATGCCTATATCTACCCGTATCTGCCTCAGTCGGCGCCTCAGTCGGCGTCGCAGCTCTGCCAGCGTCTCTGTAGGCGTCTCAGTCGCTGCCGCTGTCGATTTCTGATGTCTGCTGTTTTCTCGAAGCCTATATCTACCCCTATCTGCCTCAGTGGGCATCTCAGTCGGCGTCGCAGCCTTTGTCAGCGTCTCTGTAGGCATCTCAGTCGCTGCCGGTGTGGATTGAGGGGGTCTGCTGCCTTCTCTAAGCCTATATCTACCCCTATCTGCCTCAGTCGGCGTCTCAGTCGGCTTCGCAGCCTCTGACAGCGTCTCTGTAGGCGATTCTGTAGCTGCCGCTGTCGATTGGGGGGGTCTGCTGCGTTCTCTATGCCTATATCTACCCCTTTCTGCCTCAGTCGGCGTCTCAGTCGGCGTCTCAGTCGGCGTCTCAGTCGGCGTCTCAGTCGGCTTCGCAGCGTCTGTCAGCGTCTCTGTATTCGTCTCAGTCACTGCCGCTGTCGATTGGGCAGGTCTGCTGCCTTCTCTACGCCTATATCTACCCCTATCTGCCTCAGTCGGCGTCGCAGCCTCTGTCAGCGTCTCTGCAGGTGTCTCAGTCGCTGCCGCTGTCGATTGGGGAGGTCTGCTGCCTTCTCTATGCCTATATCTGCCCTTATTTGCCTCAATCGGTATCTCAGTCGGCGTCTCAGCCTCTGTAAGCGTCTCTGTAGGCGTCTCAGTCGCTACTGCTGTCGATTGGGGGGTCTGCTGCCTTCTCTATGCCTAGATCTACCCCTATCTGCCTCAGTCGACTTCTCTGTCGGCGTCGCAGCCTCTGACAGTGTCTCTGTAGGCGTCTCAGTCGCCACCGCTATCGATTGGGGGGTCTGCTGCCTTCTCTATGCCTATATCTACCCTTATCTGCCTCAGTCGGCGATTAAGTCTGCTTCGCAGCCTCTGTCAGCGTCTCTGTAGGCGTCTCAGTCGCTGCCGCTGTCGGCTGGGAGGTCTGCTGCGTTCTCTATGCCTATATCTATCCCTATCTGCGTCAGTCGGCAGCTCAATCGGCGCCGCAGCCTCTGTCAGCGTCTCTGTAGGTGTCTCAATCGCTGCCGCTGCCGATTGGGGGGCGTGCTGCCTTCTCTATGCCTATATCTCTATGCCTATCTGCCTCAAGCTCTGTCAGCGTCTCTGTAGGCATCTCAGTCGCTGCAGCTGTCGATCGGGGGGGTCTGCTGCCTTCTCTATGCCTATATCTACCCGTATCTGCCTCATTCGGCGGCTCAGTCGGCGTCGCAGCCTCTGTCAGCGTATCTGTAGGCGTCTCAGTCGCTTCCGCTGTCGATTGGGGGGTCAGCTGCCTTCTCGATGCCTATATCTACCGCTATCTGCCTCAGTCGGCGTCGCAGCCTCTGTCGTCGTCTCTGTAGGCATCTCAGTCGCTGCCGGTGCTAATTGAGGGGGTCTGCTGCCTTCTCTATGCCTATATATACCCTTATTTGCCTTAATCGGTGTCTCAGTCGGCGTCGGAGCCTCTTTCAGCCTCTCTGTATTCGTCTCAGTCGCTGCCGCTGACGATTGGGGGGTCTGCTGCCTTCTCTATGCCTATATCTGCCTCAGTCGGCGTCTCAGTCTTTGTTGCAGCCTCTGTCAGCGTCTCTGCATACGTCTCAGACGCTGCCACTGTCGATTGGGGAGGTCTGCTGCCTTCTCTATGCATATATATACCCTTATTTGCCTTAATCGGTGTCTCAGTCGGCGTCGGAGCCTCTTTCAGCCTCTCTGTATTCGTCTCAGTCGCTGCCGCTGACGATTGGGGGGTCTGCTGCCTTCTCTATGCCTATATCTACCCTTATCTGCCTCAGTCGGCGATAAAGTCTGCTTCGCAGCCTCTGTCAGCGTCTCTGTAGGCGTCTCAGTCGCTGCCGCTGTCGGCTGGGAGGTCTGCTGCGTTCTCTATGCCTATATCTATCCCTATCTGCGTCAGTCGGCAGCTCAATCGGCGTCGCAGCCTCTGTCAGCGTCTCTGTAGGTGTCTCAATCGCTGCCGCTGCCGATTGGGGGGCGTGCTGCCTTCTCTATGCCTATATCTCTATGCCTATCTGCCTCAATCGGCGTCTCAGTCGGTGTCGCAGCCTCTGTCAGCGTCTCTGTAGGCATCTCAGTCGCTGCAGCTGTCGATCGGGGGGGTCTGCTGCCTTCTCGATGCCTATATCTACCCCTATCTGCCTCAGTCGGCGTCTCAGTCGGCGTCGCAGCCTCTGTCAGCGTCTCTGTAAGCATCTCAGTCGCTGCAGCTGTCGATCGGGGGGGTCTGCTGCCTTCTCTATGCCTATATCTACCCCAATCTGCCTCAGTCGGCGTGTCAGTCGGTGTCGCGGCCTCTATCAGCGTTTCTGTAGGCGTCTCAGTCGCTGCCACTCTTGTTTGTTGGTTCTGCTGCCTTCTCGATGCATATATCTACCGCTATCTGCCTCAGTCGGCATCTCAGTCGGCGTCGCAGCCTCTGTCAGCATATCTGTAGGCATCTCAGTCGCTGCCGCTGTTGATTGAGGGGGTCTGCAGCCTCTCTCAGCGTCTCAGTAGGCGTCTCAGTCGGCGTCGCAGCCTTTGTCAGCGTCTCTTTAGGCGTCTCTGTAGGCGTTTTATTCTCCGCCGCTTTCGAATGGGGGGGATCTACTCCCTTCTCTATGGGCTATGTCTACCCCTATCTGCCTCAGTCGACTTCTCAGTCGGCGTCGCAAGCTCTGTCAGCATCTCTGTAGGCGTCTCAGTCGCCGCCGCTGTCGATTGGGGGGTCTGCTACCTTCTGTATTCCTATGTCTACCCCCATCTGCCTCAGTCGGGTTCGCAGCCTCTGTCAGCGTCTCTGTAGGCGTCTCAGTCGCCGCCGCTGTCGATTGGGGAGGTCTGCTGTCTTCTCTATGCCTATATCTACCCCTATCTGCCTCAGTCGGCGTCTCAGTCGGATTCGCAGCCTCTGTCAGCGTCTCTGTAGGTGTCTCAGTCGCTGCCGCTGTTGATTGGGGGGTCTGCTGCCTTCTCTATGCCTATATCTACCCGTATCTGCCTCAGACGGCGTCGCAGCCCCTGTCAGCGTCTCTGTAGGCGTCTCAGTCGCTGCCGCTGTCGATTGGGGGGTCTGCTGCCTTATCGACGCCTATATCTACCCCTCTCTGCCTCAGTCGGCGTCTCAGCCGCTGTCGCTGTCGATTGGGGAATTCTGCTGCCTTCTCTATGCATATATATACCCTTATTTGCCTCAATCGGTGTCTCAGTCGGCGTCGCAGCCTCTGTCAGTGTCTCTGTAGGCGTCTCAGTCGCTGCCGCTATCGATTGGGGGGTTGTGCTGCTTTCTCGATGCCTATATCTACCCCTATCTGCCTCAGTCGGCGTCTCAGACGTTGTCGCAGCCTCTGTCATCGTCTCTGTAGGCGTCTCAGTCGCTGCCGCCTCAGTCGGCTTCGCAGCCTCTGTCAGCGTATCTGTAAGCGTCTCAGTCGCTGCCGCTGTCGATTGGGGGGTCAGCTGCTTTCTCGATGCCTATATCTACCGCTATCTGCCTCAGTCGGCGTCTCAGTCGGCGTCGCAGCCTCTGTCATCGTCTCTGTAGGCATCTCAGTCGCTGCCGGTGTTAATTGAGGGGGGTCTGCTGCCTTCTCTATGCCTATATCTACCCCTATCTGCCTCAGTCGGCGTCTCAGTCTATGTCGCAGCCTCTGTCAGCATCTCTGCAGGCGTCTCAGATGCTGTCACTGTCGATTGGGGAAGTCTGCTGCCTTCTCTATGCATATATATACCCTAATTTGCCTTAATCGGTGTCTCAGTCGGCGTCGCAGCCTCTTTCAGCGTCTCTGTATTCGTCTCAGTCGCTGCCGCTGACGATTGGGGGGTCTGCTGCCTCCTTGATGCCTATATCTACCCCTATCTGCCTCAGTAGGCGTCTCAGTCGGCGTCGCAGCCTCTGTCAGCGCCTCTGTAGGCATCTCAGTCGCTGCAGCTGTCGATCGGGGGGTCTGCTGCCTTCTCTATGCCTATATCTACCCCTATCTGCCTCAGTCGGCGTGTCAGTCGGCGTCGCGGCCTCTATCAGCGTCTCTGTAGGCGTCTCAGTCAGCGTTGCAGCCTTTGTCAGAGTCTCTTTAGGCGTCTCTGTAGGCGTCTCAGTCTCTGCCGCTTTCGATTGGGGGGATCTACTCCCTTCTCTATGGGCTATGTCGACCCCTATCTGCCTCAGTCGACTTCTCAGTCGGCGTCGCAGCCTCTGTCAGCATGTCTGTAGGCGTCTCAGTCGCAGGTGTGTCAGTCGCTGCCGCTGTCGATTGGGGAGGTCTGCTGCTTTCTCTATGCCTATATCTACCCCTATCTGCCTCAGTCGGCGTCTCAGTCGGCGTCTCAGTCGGATTCGCAGCCTCTGTCAGCGTCTCTGTAGGCGTCTCAGTCGCTGCCGCTGTCGATTGGGATGGTATGCTGCCTTCTCTATGCCTATATCTACCCCTATCTGTCTCAGTCGGCTTCGCAGCCTCTGTCAGCGTCTCTGTAGGCGTCTCAGTCACTTCCGCTGTCGATTGGGCAGGTCTGCTGCCTTCTCTATGCCTATATCTACCCCTATCTGTCTCAGTCGGCTTCGCAGCCTCTGTCAGCGTCTCTGTAGGCGTCTCAGTCACTTCCGCTGTCGATTGGGCAGGTCTGCTGCCTTCTCTATGCCTATATCTACCCTTATCTGCCTGAATCGGTGTCTCAGTCGGCGTCGCAGCCTCTGTCATCGTCTCTGCAGGCGTCTCAGTCGGCGTCGCAGCCTCTGTCAGCATCTCTGTAGGCATCTCAGTCGCTGCCGCTGTTGATTGAGGGGGTCTGCAGCCTCTCTCAGCGTCTCAGTAGGCGTCTCAGTCGGCGTCGCAGCCTTTGTCAGCGTCTCTTTAGGCTCTTCATGAGAATTATAATGCACAACATTAAGGCGTCTCAGTCTCCGCCGCTTTCGATTGGGGGGATCTACTCCCTTCTCTATGGGCTATGTCTACCCCTATCTGCCTCAGTCGACTTCTCAGTCGGCGTCGCAAGCTCTGTCAGCATCTCTGTAGGCGTCTCAGTCGCCGCCGCTGTCGATTGGGGGGTCTGCTACCTTCTGTATTCCTATGTCTACCCCCATCTGCCTCAGTCGGCTTCGCAGCCTCTGTCAGCGTCTCTGTAGGCGTCTCAGTCGCCGCCGCTGTCGATTGGGGAGGTCTGCTGTCTTCTCTATGCCTATATCTACCCCTATCTGCCTCAGTCGGCGTCTCAGTCGGCGTCTCAGTCGGATTCGCAGCCTCTGTCAGCGTCTCTGTAGGTATCTCAGTCGCTGCCGCTGTTGATTGGGGGGTCTCCTGCCTTCTCTATGCCTATATCTACCCCTATCTGCCTCAGTCGGTGTCTCATTCTGTGTCGCAGCGTCTATCAGCGTATCTGTAGGCATCTCATCCGCTGCCGCTGTCCATCCAGAGGTCTGCTGCCTACTCTATGCCTATATCTACCCCTATCTGCCTCACATGGCGTCTCAGTCGGCGTCGCAGCCCCTGTCAGCGTAGCTGTAGGCGTCTCAGTCGCTGTCGTTTGTTGGTTCTGCTACCGTCTCTATGCCTATATCTACCCGTATCTGCCTCAGATGGCGCCGCAGCCCCTGTCAGCGTCTCTGTAGGCGTCTCAGTCGCTGCCGCTGTCGATTGGGGGGTCTGCTGCCTTCTCGACGCCTATATCTACCCCTCTCTGCCTCAGTCGGCGTCTCAGCCGCTGGCGCTGTCGATTGGGGAATTCTGCTGCCTTCTCTATGCATATATATACCCTTATTTGCCTCAATCGGTGTCTCAGTCGGCGTCGCAGCCTCTGTCAGTGTCTCTGTAGGCGTCTCAGTCGCTGCCGCTATCGATTGGGGGGTCGTGCTGCTTTCTCGATGCCTATATCTACCCCTATCTGCCTCAGTCGGCGTCTCAGTCGGCGTCGCGGCCTCTATCAGCGTCTCTGTAGGCGTCTCAGTCGCTGCCGCTGTCGTTTGTTGGTTCTGCTACCTTCTGTATGCCTATATCTACCCGTATCTGCCTCAGTCGGCGTCGCAGCCTCTGTCAGCGTATCTGTAGGCGTCTCAGTCGCTGCCGCTGTCGATTGGGGGGTCAGCTGCCTTCTCGATGCCTATATCTACCGCTATCTGCCTCAGTCGGCGTCGCAGCCTCTGTCATCGTCTCTGTAGGCATCTCAGTCGCTGCCGGTGCTAATTGAGGGGGTCTGCTGCCTTCTCTATGCCTATATCTACCCCTATCTGCCTCAGTCGGCGTCTCAGTCTTTGTTGCAGCCTCTGTCAGCGTCTCTGCATACGTCTCAGACGCTGCCACTGTCGATTGGGGAGGTCTGCTGCCTTCTCTACGCATATATATACCCTTATTTGCCTTAATCGGTGTCTCAGTCGGCGTCGCAGCCTCTTTCAGCCTCTCTGTATTCGTCTCAGTCGCTGCCGCTGACGATTGGGGGGTCTGCTGCCTTCTCGATGCCTATATCTACCCCTATCTGCCTCAGTCGGCGTCTCAGTCGGCGTCGCAGCCTCTGTCAGCATCTCTGTAAGCATCTCAGTCGCTGCAGCTCTCGATCGGGGGGTCTGCTGCCTTCTCTATGCCTATATCTACCCCTATCTGCCTCAGTCGGCGTCTCAGTCGGCGTCGCAGCCTCTGTCAGCGTCTCTGTAAGCATCTCAGTCGCTGCAGCTGTCGATCGGGGGGTCTGCTGCCTTCTCTATGCCTATATCTACCCCAATCTGCCTCAGTCGGCGTGTCAGTCGGTGTCGCGGCCTCTATCAGCGTTTCTGTAGGCGTCTCAGTCGCTGCCACTCTTGTTTGTTGGCTCTGCTGCCTTCTCGATGCATATATCTACCGCTATCTGCCTCAGTCGGCATCTCAGTCGGCGTCGCAGCCTCTGTCAGCATCTCTGTAGGCAGCTCAGTCGCTGCCGCTGTTGATTGAGGGGGTCTGCAGCCTCTCTCAGCGTCTCAGTAGGCGTCTCAGTCGGCGTCGCAGCCTTTGTCAGCGTCTCTTTAGGCGTCTCTGTAGGCGTCTCATTCTCCGCCGCTTTCGATTGGGGGGATGTACCCCCTTCTCTATGGGCTATGTCTACCCCTATCTGCCTCAGTCGACTTCTCAGTCGGCGTCGCAAGCTCTGTCAGCATCTCTGTAGGCGTCTCAGTCGCCGCCGTTGTCGATTGGGGGGTCTGCTACCTTCTGTATTCCTATGTCTACCCCCATCTGCCTCAGTCGGCTTCGCAGCCTCTGTCAGCGTCTCTGTAGGCGTCTCAGTCGCCGCCGCTGTCGATTGGGGAGGTCTGCTGTCTTCTCTATGCCTATATCTACCCCTATCTGCCTCAGTCGGCGTCTCAGTCGGCGTCTCAGTCGGATTCGCAGCCTCTGTCAGTGTCTCTGTAGGTGTCTCAGTCGCTGCCGCTGTTGATTGGGGGGCGTGCTGCCTTCTCTATGCCTATATCTACCCCAATCTGCCTCAGTCGGCGTGTCAGTCGGTGTCGCAGCCTCTGTCAGCGTCTCTGTAGGTGTCTCAATCGCTGCCGCTGCCGATTGGGGGGCGTGCTGCCTTCTCTATGCCTATATCTCTATGCCTATCTGCCTCAATCGGCGTCTCAGTCGGTGTCGCAGCCTCTGTCAGCGTCTCTGTAGGCATCTCAGTCGCTGCAGCTGTCGATCGGGGGGGTCTGCTGCCTTCTCGATGCCTATATCTACCCCTATCTGCCTCAGTCGGCGTCTCAGTCGGCGTCGCAGCCTCTGTCAGCGTCTCTGTAAGCATCTCAGTCGCTGCAGCTGTCGATCGGGGGGTCTGCTGCCATCTCTATGCCTATATCTACCCCAATCTGCCTCAGTCGGCGTGTCAGTCGGTGTCGCGGCCTCTATCAGCGTTTCTGTAGGCGTCTCAGTCGCTGCCACTCTTGTTTGTTGGTTCTGCTGCCTTCTCGATGCATATATCTACCGCTATCTGCCTCAGTCGGCATCTCAGTCGGCGTCGCAGCCTCTGTCAGCATATCTGTAGGCATCTCAGTCGCTGCCGCTGTTGATTGAGGGGGTCTGCAGCCTCTCTCAGCGTCTCAGTAGGCGTCTCAGTCGGCGTCGCAGCCTTTGTCAGCGTCTCTTTAGGCGTCTCTGTAGGCGTTTTATTCTCCGCCGCTTTCGAATGGGGGGATCTACTCCCTTCTCTATGGGCTATGTCTACCCCTATCTGCCTCAGTCGACTTCTCAGTCGGCGTCGCAAGCTCTGTCAGCATCTCTGTAGGCGTCTCAGTCGCCGCCGCTGTCGATTGGGGGGTCTGCTACCTTCTGTATTCCTATGTCTACCCCCATCTGCCTCAGTCGGGTTCGCAGCCTCTGTCAGCGTCTCTGTAGGCGTCTCAGTCGCCGCCGCTGCAGTCGGCTTCGCAGCCTCTGTCACCGTATCTGTAAGCGTCTCAGTCGCTGCCGCTGTCGATTGGGGGGTCAGCTGCTTTCTCGATGCCTATATCTACCGCTATCTGCCTCAGTCGGCGTCTCAGTCGGCGTCGCAGCCTCTGTCATCGTCTCTGTAGGCATCTCAGTCGCTGCCGGTGTTAATTGAGGGGGGTCTGCTGCCTTCTCTATGCCTATATCTACCCCTATCTGCCTCAGTCGGCGTCTCAGTCTATGTCGCAGCCTCTGTCAGCATCTCTGCAGGCGTCTCAGACGCTGTCACTGTCGATTGGGGAAGTCTGCTGCCTTCTCTATGCATATATATACCCTAATTTGCCTTAATCGGTGTCTCAGTCGGCGTCGCAGCCTCTTTCAGCGTCTCTGTATTCATCTCAGTCGCTGCCGCTGACGATTGGGGGGTCTGCTGCCTCCTTGATGCCTATATCTACCCCTATCTGCCTCAGTAGGCGTCTCAGTCGGCGTCGCAGCCTCTGTCAGCGCCTCTGTAGGCATCTCAGTCGCTGCAGCTGTCGATCGGGGGGTCTGCTGCCTTCTCTATGCCTATATCTACCCCTATCTGCGTCAGTCGGCGTGTCAGTCGGCGTCGCAACCTCTGTCAGCGTCTCTGTAGGCGTCTCAGTCGCTGCCGCTGTCGATTGGGATGGTCTGCTGCCTTCTCTATGCCTATATCTACCCCTATCTGCGTCAGTCGGTGTCTCAGTCGGCTTCGCAGCCTCTGTCAGCGTCTCTGTAGGCGTCTCAGTCACTTCCGCTGTCGATTGGGCAGGTCTGCTGCCTTCTCTATGCCTATATCTACCCCGATCTGCCTCAGTCGGCGTCGCAACCTCTGTCAGCGTCTCTGCAGGTGCCTCAGTCGCTGCCGCTGTCGATTGGGGAGGTCTGCTGCCTTCTCTATGCCTATATCTACCCTTATCTGCCTGAATCGGTGTCTCAGTCGGCGTCGCAGCCTCTGTCATCGTCTCTGCAGGCGTCTCAGTCGACGTCGCGGCCTCTATCAGCGTCACTGTTGGCGTCTCAGTCGCTGCCGCTGTCGTTTGTTGGTTCTGCTACCTTCTCTATGCCTATATCAACCCGTATCTGCCTCAGTCGGCGCCTCAGTCGGCGTCGCAGCTCTGCCAGCGTCTCTGTAGGCGTCTCAGTCGCTGCCGCTGCCGATTTCTGATGTCTACTGTTATCTCGAAGCCTATATCTACCCCTATCTGCCCAAGTCGGCATCTCAGTCGGCGGCGCAGCCTTTGTCAGCGTCTCTGTAGGCATCTCAGTCGCTGCCGGTGTGGATTGAGGGGGTCTGCTGCCTTCTCTAAGCCTATATCTACCCATATCTGCCTCAGTCGGCGTCTCAGTCGGCTTCGCAACCTCTGACAGCGTCTCTGTAGACGATTCTGTAGCTGCCGCTGTCGATTGGGGGGGTCTGCTGCGTTCTCTATGCCTATATTTACCCCTTTCTGCCTCAGTCGGCGTCTCAGTCGGCGTCTCAGTCGGCTTCGCAGCGTCTGTCAGCGTCTCTATATTCGTCTCAGTCACTGCCGCTGTCGATTGGGCAGGTCCGCTGCCTTCTCTATGCCTATATCTACCCCTATCTGCCTCAGTCGGCGTCGCAGCCTCTGTCAGCGTCTCTGCAGGTGTCTCAGTCGCTGCCGCTGTCGATTGGGGAGGTCTGCTGCCTTCTCTATGCCTATATCTGCCCTTATTTGCCTCAACCGGTATCTCAGTCGGCGTCTCAGCCTCTGTAAGCGTCCCTGTAGGTGTCTCTGTCGCTGCCGCTGTCGGCTGGGGTGTCTGCTGCCTTCTCTATGCCTATATCTACCCCTATCTACCTCAGTCGGCATCTCAGTCGGCGGACCAGCCTCTATCAGCCGCTGCAGCTGTCGATCGGGGGGTCTGCTGCCTTCTCTATGCCTATATCTACCCCTATCTGCCTCAGTCGGCGTGTCAGTCGGCGTCGCGGCCTCTATCAGCGTCTCTGTAGGCGTCTCAGTCAGCGTTGCAGCCCTTGTCAGAGTCTCTTTAGGCGTCTCTGTAGGCGTCTCAGTCTCTGCCGCTTTCGATTGGGGGGATCTACTCCCTTCTCTATGGGCTATGTATACCCCTATCTGCCTCAGTCGACTTAACAGTCGGCGTCGCAGCCTCTGTCAGCATGTCTGTAGGCGTCTCAGTCGCAGGTGTGTCAGTCGCTGCCGCTGTCGATTGGGGAGGTCTGCTGCTTTCTCTATGCCTATATCTACCCCTATCTGCCTCAGTCGGCGTCTCAGTCGGCGTCTCAGTCGGATTCGCAGCCTCTGTCAGCGTCTCTGTAGGCGTCTCAGTCGCTGCCGCTGTCGATTGGGATGGTATGCTGCCTTTTCTATGCCTATATCTACCCCTATCTGTCTCAGTCGGCTTCGCAGCCTCTGTCAGCGTCTCTGTAGGCGTCTCAGTCACTTCCGCTGTCGATTGGGCAGGTCTGCTGCCTTCTCTATGCCTATATCTACCCCTATCTGTCTCAGTCGGCTTCGCAGCCTCTGTCAGCGTCTCTGTAGGCGTCTCAGTCACTTCCGCTGTCGATTGGGCAGGTCTGCTGCCTTCTCTATGCCTATATCTACCCTTATCTGCCTGAATCGGTGTCTCAGTCGGCGTCGCAGCCTCTGTCATCGTCTCTGCAGGCGTCTCAGTCGGCGTCGCAGCCTCTGTCAGCATCTCTGTAGGCATCTCAGTCGCTGCCGCTGTTGATTGAGGGGGTCTGCAGCCTCTCTCAGCGTCTCAGTAGGCGTCTCAGTCGGCGTCGCAGCCTTTGTCAGCGTCTCTTTAGGCGTCTCTGTAGGCGTCTCAGTCTCCGCCGCTTTCGATTGGGGGGATCTACTCCCTTCTCTATGGGCTATGTCTACCCCTATCTGCCTCAGTCGACTTCTCAGTCGGCGTCGCAAGCTCTGTCAGCATCTCTGTAGGCGTCTCAGTCGCCGCCGCTGTCGATTGGGGGGGTCTGCTACCTTCTGTATTCCTATGTCTACCCCCATCTGCCTCAGTCGGCTTCGCAGCCTCTGTCAGCGTCTCTGTAGGCGTCTCAGTCGCCGCCGCTGTCGATTGGGGAGTTCTGCTGTCTTCTCTATGCCTATATCTACCCCTATCTGCCTCAGTCGGCGTCTCAGTCGGCGTCTCAGTCGGATTCGCAGCCTCTGTCAGCGTCTCTGTAGGTATCTCAGTCGCTGCCGCTGTTGATTGGGGGGTCTCCTGCCTTCTCTATGCCTATATCTACCCCTATCTGCCTCAGTCGGTGTCTCATTCTGTGTCGCAGCGTCTATCAGCGTATCTGTAGGCATCTCATCCGCTGCCGCTGTCCATCCAGAGGTCTGCTGCCTACTCTATGCCCATATCTACCCCTATCTGCCTCACATAGCGTCTCAGTCGGCGTCGCAGCCCCTGTCAGCGTAGCTGTAGGCGTCTCAGTCGCTGTCGTTTGTTGGTTCTGCTACCGTCTCTATGCCTATATCTACCCGTATCTGCCTCAGATGGCGTCGCAGCCCCTGTCAGCGTCTCTGTAGGCGTCTCAGTCGCTGCCGCTGTCGATTGGGGGGTCTGCTGCCTTCTCGACGCCTATATCTACCCCTCTCTGCCTCAGTCGGCGTCTCAGCCGCTGCCGCTGTCGATTGGGGAATTCTGCTGCCTTCTCTATGCATATATATACCCTTATTTGCCTCAATCGGTGTCTCAGTCGGCGTCGCAGCCTCTGTCAGTGTCTCTGTAGGCGTCTCAGTCGCTGCCGCTATCGATTGGGGGGTTGTGCTGCTTTCTCGATGCCTATATCTACCCCTATCTGCCTCAGTCGGCGTCTCAGTCGGCGTCGCGGCCTCTATCAGCGTCTCTGTAGGCGTCTCAGTCGCTGCCGCTGTCGTTTGTTGGTTCTGCTACCTTCTGTATGCCTATATCTACCCGTATCTGCCTCAGTCGGCGTCGCAGCCTCTGTCAGCGTATCTGTAGGCGTCTCAGTCACTGCCGCTGTCGATTGGGGGGTCAGCTGCCTTCTCGATGCCTATATCTACCGCTATCTGCCTCAGTCGGCGTCGCAGCCTCTGTCATCGTCTCTGTAGGCATCTCAGTCGCTGCCGGTGCTAATTGAGGGGGTCTGCTGCCTTCTCTATGCCTATATCTACCCCTATCTGCCTCAGTCGGCGTCTCAGTCTTTGTTGCAGCCTCTGTCAGCGTCTCTGCATACGTCTCAGACGCTGCCACTGTCGATTGGGGAGGTCTGCTGCCTTCTCTACGCATATATATACCCTTATTTGCCTTAATCGGTGTCTCAGTCGGCGTCGCAGCCTCTTTCAGCCTCTCTGTATTCGTCTCAGTCGCTGCCGCTGACGATTGGGGGGTCTGCTGCCTTCTCGATGCCTATATCTACCCCTATCTGCCTCAGTCGGCGTCTCAGTCGGCGTCGCAGCCTCTGTCAGCGTCTCTGTAAGCATCTCAGTCGCTGCAGCTCTCGATCGGGGGGTCTGCTGCCTTCTCTATGCCTATATCTACCCCTATCTGCCTCAGTCGGCGTCTCAGTCGGCGTCGCAGCCTCTGTCAGCGTCTCTGTAAGCATCTCAGTCGCTGCAGCTGTCGATCGGGGGGTCTGCTGCCTTCTCTATGCCTATATCTACCCCAATCTGCCTCAGTCGGCGTGTCAGTCGGTGTCGCGGCCTCTATCAGCGTTTCTGTAGGCGTCTCAGTCGCTGCCACTCTTGTTTGTTGGTTCTGCTGCCTTCTCGATGCATATATCTACCGCTATCTGCCTCAGTCGGCATCTCAGTCGGCGTCGCAGCCTCTGTCAGCATCTCTGTAGGCAGCTCAGTCGCTGCCGCTGTTGATTGAGGGGGTCTGCAGCCTCTCTCAGCGTCTCAGTAGGCGTCTCAGTCGGCGTCGCAGCCTTTGTCAGCGTCTCTTTAGGCGTCTCTGTAGGCGTCTCATTCTCCGCCGCTTTCGATTGGGGGGATCTACTCCCTTCTCTATGGGCTATGTCTACCCCTATCTGCCTCAGTCGACTTCTCAGTCGGCGTCGCAAGCTCTGTCAGCATCTCTGTAGGCGTCTCAGTCGCCGCCGTTGTCGATTGGGGGGGTCTGCTACCTTCTGTATTCCTATGTCTACCCCCATCTGCCTCAGTCGGGTTCGCAGCCTCTGTCAGCGTCTCTGTAGGCGTCTCAGTCGCCGCCGCTGTCGATTGGGGAGGTCTGCTGTCTTCTCTATGCCTATATCTACCCCCATCTGCCTCAGTCGGCTTCGCAGCCTCTGTCAGCGTCTCTGTAGGCGTCTCAGTCGCCGCCGCTGTCGATTGGGGAGGTCTGCTGTCTTCTCTATGCCAATATCTACCCCTATCTGCCTCAGTCGGCGTCTCAGTCGGCGTCTCAGTCGGATTCGCAGCCTCTGTCAGTGTCTCTGTAGCTGTCTCAGTCGCTGCCGCTGTTGATTGGGGGGTCTGCTGCCTTCTCTATGCCTATATCTACCCGTATCTGCCTCAGACGGCGTCGCAGCCCCTGTCAGCGTCTCTGTAGGCGTCTCAGTCGCTGCCGCTGTCGATTCGGGGGTCTGCTGCCTTCTCGACGCCAATATCTACCCCTCTCTGCCGCAGTCGGCGTCTCAGCCGCTGCCGCTGTCGATTGGGGAATTCTGCTGCCTTCTCTATGCATATATATACCCTTATTTGCCTCAATCGGTGTCTCAGTCGGCGTCGCAGCCTCTGTCAGCGTATCTGTAGGCGTCTCAGTCGCTGCCGCTGTCGATTGGGGGGTCAGCTGCCTTCTCGATGCCTATATCTACCGCTATCTGCCTCAGTCGGCGTCTCAGTCGGCGTCGCAGCCTCTGTCATCGTCTCTGTAGGCATCTCAGTCGCTGCCGGTGTTAATTGAGGGGGGTCTGCTGCCTTCTCTATGCCTATATCTACCCCTATCTGCCTCAGTCGGCGTCTCAGTCTATGTCGCAGCCTCTGTCAGCGTCTCTGCAGGCGTCTCAGACGCTGTCACTGTCGATTGGGGAGGTCTGCTGCCTTCTCTATGCATATATATACCCTAATTTGCCTTAATCGGTGTCTCAGTCGGCGTCGCAGCCTCTTTCAGCGTCTCTGTATTCGTCTCAGTCGCTGCCGCTGACGATTGGGGGGTCTGCTGCCTCCTCGATGCCTATATCTACCCCTATCTGCCTCAGTCGGCGTCTCAGTCGGCGTCGCAGCCTCTGTCAGCGCCTCTGTAGGCATCTCAGTCGCTGCAGCTGTCGATCGGGGGGTCTGCTGCCTTCTCTATGCCTATATCTACCCCTATCTGCTTCAGTCGGCGTGTCAGTCGGCGTCGCGGCCTCTATCAGCGTCTCAGTAGGCGTCCCAGTCAGCGTGGCAGCCTTTGTCAGCGTCTCTTTAGGCGTCTCTGTAGGCGTCTCAGTCTCTGATGCTTTCGATTGGGGGGATCTACTCCCTTCTCTATGGGCTATGTCTACCCCTATCTGCCTCAGTCGACTTCTCAGTCGGCGTCGCAGCCTCTGTCAGGATGTCTGTAGGCGTCTCAGTCGCAGGTGTGTCAGTCGCTGCCGCTGTCGATTGGGGAGGTCTGCTGCTTTCTCTATGCCTATATCTACCCTTATTTGCCTCAATCGGTATCTCAGTTGGCGTCGCAGCCTCTGTAAGCGTCTCTGTAGGCGTCTCAGTCGCTGACGCTATCGATTGGGGGGTCTGCTGCTTTCTCGATGCCTATATCTACCCCTATCTGCGTCAGTCGGCGTCTCAGTCGGCGTCGCAACCTCTGTCAGCGTCTCTGTAGGCGTCTCAGTCGCTGCCGCTGTCGATTGGGATGGTCTGCTGCCTTCTCTATGCCTATATCTACCCCTATCTGCGTCAGTCGGTGTCTCAGTCGGCTTCGCAGCCTCTGTCAGCGTCTCTGTAGGCGTCTCAGTCACTTCCGCTGTCGATTGGGCAGGTCTGCTGCCTTCTCTATGCCTATATCTACCCCGATCTGCCTCAGTCGGCGTCGCAACCTCTGTCATCGTGTCTGTAGCCGTCTCAGTCGCTGCCGCTATCGATTGGGGGGGTCTGCTGCCTTCTCTATGCTTATATCTACCCCTATCTGCCTCAGTCGGCGTCTCAGTCGGCGTCGCAGCCTCTGTCATCGTCTCTGCAGGCGTCTCAGTCGACGTCGCGGCCTCTATCAGCGTCACTGTTGGCGTCTCAGTCGCTGCCGCTGTCGTTTGTTGGTTCTGCTACCTTCTCTATGCCTATATCAACCCGTATCTGCCTCAGTCGGCGCCTCAGTCGGCGTCGCAGCTCTGCCAGCGTCTCTGTAGGCGTCTCAGTCGCTGCCGCTGCCGATTTCTGATGTCTACTCTTATCTCGAAGCCTATATCTACCCCTATCTGCCCAAGTCGGCATCTCAGTCGGCGGCGCAGCCTTTGTCAGCGTCTCTGTAGGCATCTCAGTCGCTGCCGGTGTGGATTGAGGGGGTCTGCTGCCTTCTCTAAGCCTATATCTACCCATATCTGCCTCAGTCGGCGTCTCAGTCGGCTTCGCAACCTCTGACAGCGTCTCTGTAGACGATTCTGTAGCTGCCGCTGTCGATTGGGGGGGTCTGCTGCGTTCTCTATGCCTATATTTACCCCTTTCTGCCTCAGTCGGCGTCTCAGTCGGCGTCTCAGTCGGCTTCGCAGCGTCTGTCAGCGTCTCTATATTCGTCTCAGTCACTGCCGCTGTCGATTGGGCAGGTCCGCTGCCTTCTCTATGCCTATATCTACCCCTATCTGCCTCAGTCGGCGTCGCAGCCTCTGTCAGCGTCTCTGCAGGTGTCTCAGTCGCTGCCGCTGTCGGCTGGGGTGTCTGCTGCCTTCTCTATGCCTATATCTACCCCTATCTGCCTCAGTCGGCATCTCAGTCGGCGGACCAGCCTCTATCAGTGTCTCTGTAGGCGTCTCAGTCGCTACTGCTGTCGATTGGGGTGTCTGCTGCCTTCTCTATGCCTATATCTACCCGTATCTGCCTCATTCGGCGGCTCAGTCGGCGTCGCAGCCTCTGTCAGCGTATCTGTAGGCGTCTCAGTCGCTTCCGCTGTCGATTGGGGGGTCAGCTGCCTTCTCGATGCCTATATCTACCGCTATCTGCCTCAGTCGGCGTCGCAGCCTCTGTCATCGTCTCTGTAGGCATCTCAGTCGCTGCCGGTGCTAATTGAGGGGGTCTGCTGCCTTCTCTATGCCTATATCTACCCCTATCTGCCTCAGTCGCCTCTTTAGGCGTCTCTGTAGGCGTCTCATTCTCCGCCGCTTTCGAATGGGGGGATCTACTCCCTTCTCTATGGGCTATGTCTACCCCTATCTGCCTCAGTCGACTTCTCAGTCGGCGTCGCAAGCTCTGTCAGCATCTCTGTAGGCGTCTCAGTCGCCGCCGCTGTCGATTGGGGGGTCTGCTACCTTCTGTATTCCTATGTGTAACCCCATCTGCCTCAGTCGGCTTCGCAGCCTCTGTCAGCGTCTCTGTAGGCGTCTCAGTCGCCGCCGCTGTCGATTAAGGAGGTCTGCTGTCTTCTCTATGCCTATATCTACCCCTATCTGCCTCAGTCGGCGTCTCAGTCGGCGTCTCAGTCGGATTCGCAGCCTCTGTCAGCGTCTCTGTAGGTGTCTCAGTCGCTGCCGCTGTTGATTGGGGGGTCTGCTGCCTTCTCTATGCCTATATCTACCCGTATCTGCCTCAGACGGCGTCGCAGCCCCTGTCAGCGTCTCTGTAGGCGTCTCAGTCGCTGCCGCTGTCGATTGGGGGGTCTGCTGCCTTACCGACGCCTATATCTACCCCTCTCTGCCTCAGTCGGCGTCTCAGCCGCTGCCGCTGTCGATTGGGGAATTCTGCTGCCTTCTCTATGCATATATATACCCTTATTTGCCTCAATCGGTGTCTCAGTCGGCGTCGCAGCCTCTGTCAGTGTCTCTGTAGGCGTCTCAGTCGCTGCCGCTATCGATTGGGGGGTTGTGCTGCTTTCTCGATGCCTATATCTACCCCTATCTGCCTCAGTCGGCGTCTCAGACGTTGTCGCAGCCTCTGTCATCGTCTCTGTAGGCGTCTCAGTCGCTGCCGCCTCAGTCGGCGTCGCAGCCTCTGTCAGCGTATCTGTAGGCGTCTCAGTCTCTGCCGCTGTCGATTGGGGGGTCAGCTGCCTTCTCGATGCCTATATCTACCGCTATCTGCCTCAGTCGGCGTCTCAGTCGGCGTCGCAGCCTCTGTCATCGTCTCTGTAGGCATCTCAGTCGCTGCCGGTGTTAATTGAGGGGGGTCTGCTGCCTTCTCTATGCCAATATCTACCCCTATCTGCCTCAGTCGGCGTCTCAGTCTATGTCGCAGCCTCTGTCAGCGTCTCTGCAGGCGTCTCAGACGCTGTCACTGTCGATTGGGGAAGTCTGCTGCCTTCTCTATGCATATATATACCCTAATTTGCCTTAATCGGTGTCTCAGTCGGCGTCGCAGCCTCTTTCAGCGTCTCTGTATTCGTCTCAGTCGCTGCCGCTGACGATTGGGGGGTCTGCTGCCTCCTCGATGCCTATATCTACCCCTATCTGCCTCAGTAGGCGTCTCAGTCGGCGTCGCAGCCTCTGTCAGCGCCTCTGTAGGCATCTCAGTCGCTGCAGCTGTCGATCGGGGGGTCTGCTGCCTTCTCTATGCCTATATCTACCCCTATCTGCCTCAGTCGGCGTGTCAGTCGGCGTCGCGGCCTCTATCAGCGTCTCTGTAGGCGTCTCAGTCAGCGTGGCAGCCTTTGTCAGCGTCTCTTTAGGCGTCTCTGTAGGCGTCTCAGTCTTTGCCGCTTTCGATTGGGGGGATCTACTCCCTTCTCTATGGGCTATGTCTACCCCTATCTGCCTCAGTCGACTTCTCAGTCGGCGTCGCAGCCTCGGTCAGCATGTCTGTAGGCGTCTCAGTCGCAGGTGTGTCAGTCGCTGCCGCTGTCGAATGGGGAGGTCTGCTGCTTTCTCTATGCCTATATCTACCCCTATCTGCCTCAGTCGGCGTCTCAGTCGGCGTCTCAGTCGGATTCGCAGCCTCTGTCAGCGTCTCTGTAGGCGTCTCAGTCGCTGCCGCTGTCGATTGGGATGGTCTGCTGCCTTCTCTATGCCTATATCTACCCCTATCTGTCTCAGTCGGCTTCGCAGCCTCTGTCAGCGTCTCTGTAGGCGTCTCAGTCACTTCCGCTGTCGATTGGGCAGGTCTGCTGCCTTCTCTATGCCTATATCTACCCCTATCTGTCTCAGTCGGCTTCGCAGCCTCTGTCAGCGTCTCTGTTGGCGTCTCAGTCACTTCCGCTGTCGATTGGGCAGGTCTGCTGCCTTCTCTATGCCTATATCTACCCTTATCTGCCTGAATCGGTGTCTCAGTCGGCGTCGCAGCCTCTGTCATCGTCTCTGCAGGCGTCTCAGTCGGCGTCGCAGCCTCTGTCAGCATCTCTGTAGGCATCTCAGTCGCTGCCGCTGTTGATTGAGGGGGTCTGCAGCCTCTCTCAGCGTCTCAGTAGGCGTCTCAGTCGGCATCGCAGCCTTTGTCAGCGTCTCTTTAGGCGTCTCTGTAGGCGTCTCAGTCTCCGCCGCTTTCGATTGGGGGGATCTACTCCCTTCTCTATGGGCTATGTCTACCCCTATCTGCCTCAGTCGACTTCTCAGTCGGCGTCGCAAGCTCTGTCAGCATCTCTGTATGCGTCTCAGTCGCCGCCGCTGTCGATTGGGGGGGTCTGCTACTTTCTGTATTCCTATGTCTACCCCCATCTGCCTCAGTCGGCTTCGCAGCCTCTGTCAGCGTCTCTGTAGGCGTCTCAGTCGCCGCCGCTGTCGATTGGGGAGGTCTGCTGTCTTCTCTATGCCTATATCTACCCCTATCTGCCCCAATCGGCGTCTCAGTCGGCGTCTCAGTCGGATTCGCAGCCTCTGTCAGCGTCTCTGTAGGTGTCTCAGTCGCTGCCGCTGTTGATTGGGGGGTCTCCTGCCTTCTCTATGCCTATATCTACCCCTATCTGCCTCAGTCGGTGTCTCATTCTGTGTCGCAGCCTCTATCAGCGTATCTGTAGGCATCTCATCCGCTGCCGCTGTCGATCGAGAGGTCTGCTGCCTACTCTATGCCTATATCTACCCCTATCTGCCTCACATGGCGTCTCAGTCGGCGTCGCAGCCCCTGTCAGCGTAGCTGTAGGCGTCTCAGTCGCTGCCGCTGTCGTTTGTTGGTTCTGCTACCGTCTCTATGCCTATATCTACCCGTATCTGCCTCAGATGGCGTCGCAGCCCCTGTCAGCGTCTCTGTAGGCGTCTCAGTCGCTGCCGCTGTCGATTGGGGGGTCTGCTGCCTTCTCGACGCCTATATCTACCCCTCTCTGCCTCAGTCGGCGTCTCAGCCACTGCCGCTGTCGATTGGGGAATTCTGCTGCCTTCTCTATGCATATATATACCCTTATTTGCCTCAATCGGTGTCTCAGTCGGCGTCGCAGCCTCTGTCAGTGTCTCTGTAGGCGTCTCAGTCGCTGCCGCTATCGATTAGGGGGTTGTGCTGCTTTCTCGATGCCTATATCTATCCCTATCTGCCTCAGTCGGCGTCTCAGTCGGCGTCGCGGCCTCTATCAGCGTCTCTGTAGGCGTCTCAGTCGCTGCCGCTGTCGTTTGATGGTTCTGCTACCTTCTGTATGCCTATATCTACCCGTATCTGCCTCAGTCGGCGTCGCAGCCTCTGTCAGCGTATCTGTAGGCGTCTCAGTCGCTGCCGCTGTCGATTGGGGGGTCAGCTGCCTTCTCGATGCCTATATCTACCGCTATCTGCCTCAGTCGGCGTCGCAGCCTCTGTCATCGTCTCTGTAGGCATCTCAGTCGCTGCCGGTGCTAATTGAGGGGGTCTGCTGCCTTCTCTATGCCTATATCTACCCCTATCTGCCTCAGTCGGCGTCTCAGTCTTTGTTGCAGCCTCTGTCAGCGTCTCTGCATACGTCTCAGACGCTGCCACTGTCGATTGGGGAGGTCTGCTGCCTTCTCTATGCATATATATACCCTTATTTGCCTTAATCGGTGTCTCAGTCGGCGTCGCAGCCTCTTTCAGCCTCTCTGTATTCGTCTCAGTCGTTGCCGCTGACGATTGGGGGGTCTGCTGCCTTCTCGATGCCTATATCTACCCCTATCTGCCTCAGTCGGCGTCTCAGTCGGCGTCGCAGCCTCTGTCAGCGTCTCTGTAAGCATCTCAGTCGCTGCAGCTGTCGATCGGGGGGTCTGCTGCCTTCTCTATGCCTATATCTACCCCAATCTGCCTCAGTCGGCGTGTCAGTCGGCGTCGCGGCCTCTATCAGCGTTTCTGTAGGCGTCTCAGTCGCTGCCACTCTTGTTTGTTGGTTCTGCTGCCTTCTCGATGCATATATCTACCGCTATCTGCCTCAGTCGGCATCTCAGTCGGCGTCGCAGCCTCTGTCAGCATCTCTGTAGGCAGCTCAGTCGCTGCCGCTGTTGATTGAGGGGGTCTGCAGCCTCTCTCAGCGTCTCAGTAGGCGTCTCAGTCGGCGTCGCAGCCTTTGTCAGCGTCTCTTTAGGCGTCTCTGTAGGCATCTCATTCTCCGCCGCTTTCGATTGGGGGGATCTACTCCCTTCTCTATGGGCTATGTCTACCCCTATCTGCCTCAGTCGACTTCTCAGTCGGCGTCGCAAGCTCTGTCAGCATCTCTGTAGGCGTCTCAGTCGCCGCCGCTGTCGATTGGGGAGGTCTGCTACCTTCTGTATTCCTATGTCTACCCCCATCTGCCTCAGTCGGCTTCGCAGCCTCTGTCAGCGTCTCTGTAGGCGTCTCAGTCGCCGCCGCTGTCGATTGGGGAGGTCTGCTGTCTTCTCTATGCCTATATCTACCCCTATCTGCCTCAGTCGGCGTCTCAGTCGGCGTCTCAGTCGGATTCGCAGCCTCTGTCAGCGTCTCTGTAGGTGTCTCAGTCGCTGCCGCTGTTGATTGGGGGGTCTGCTGCCTTCTCTATGCCTATATCTACCCGTATCTGCCTCAGACGGCGTCGCAGCCCCTGTCAGCGTCTCTGTAGGCGTCTCAGTCGCTGCCGCTGTCGATTGGGGGGTCTGCTGCCTTCTCGACGCCAATATCTACCCCTCTCTGCCTCAGTCGGCGTCTCAGCCGCTGCCGCTGTCGATTGGGGAATTCTGCTGCCTTCTCTATGCATATATATACCCTTATTTGCCTCAATCGGTGTCTCAGTCGGCGTCGCAGCCTCTGTCAGTGTCTCTGTAGGCGTCTCAGTCGCTGCCGCTATCTATTGGGGGGTTGTGCTGCTTTCTCGATGCCTATATCTACCCTATCTGCCTCAGTCGGCGTCTCAGACGTTGTCGCAGCCTCTGTCATCGTCTCTGTAGGCGTCTCAGTCGCTGCCGCCTCAGTCGGCGTCGCAGCCTCTGTCAGCGTATCTGTAGGCGTCTCAGTCGCTGCCGCTGTCGATTGGGGGGTCAGCTGCCTTCTCTATGCCTATATCTACCCCTATCTGCCTCAGTCTGCGTCTCAGTCTATGTCGCAGCCTCTGTCAGCGTCTCTGCAGGCGTCTCAGACGCTGTCACTGTCGATTGGGGAGGTCTGCTGCCTTCTCTATGCATATATATACCCTAATTTGCCTTAATCGGTGTCTCAGTCGGCGTCGCAGCCTCTTTCAGCGTCTCTGTATTCGTCTCAGTCGCTGCCGCTGACGATTGGGGGGTCTGCTGCCTCCTCGATGCCTATATCTACCCCTATCTGCCTCAGTCGGCGTCTCAGTCGGCGTCGCAAGCTCTGTCAGCATCTCTGTAGGCGTCTCAGTCGCCGCCGCTGTCGATTGGGGAGGTCTGCTACCTTCTGTATTCCTATGTCTACCCCCATCTGCCTCAGTCGGCTTCGCAGCCTCTGTCAGCGCCTCTGTAGGCATCTCAGTCGCTGCAGCTGTCGATCGGGGGGTCTACTGCCTTCTCTATGCCTATATCTACCCCTATCTGCCTCAGTCGGCGTGTCAGTCGGCGTCGCGGCCTCTATCAGCGTGTCAGTAGGCGTCCCAGTCAGCGTGGCAGCCTTTGTCAGCGTCTCTTTAGGCGTCTCTGTAGGCGTCTCAGTCTCTGATGCTTTCGATTGGGGGGATCTACTCCCTTCTCTATGGGCTATGTCTACCCCTATCTGCCTCAGTCGACTTCTCAGTCGGCGTCGCAGCCTCTGTCAGGATGTCTGTAGGCGTCTCAGTCGCAGGTGTGTCAGTCGCTGCCGCTGTCGATTGGGGAGGTCTGCTGCTTTCTCTATGCCTATATCTACCCTTATTTGCCTCAATCGGTATCTCAGTTGGCGTCGCAGCCTCTGTAAGCGTCTCTGTAGGCGTCTCAGTCGCTGACGCTATCGATTGGGGGGTCTGCTGCTTTCTCGATGCCTATATCTACCCCTATCTGCGTCAGTCGGCGTCTCAGTCGGCGTCGCAACCTCTGTCAGCGTCTCTGTAGGCGTCTCAGTCGCTGCCGCTGTCGATTGGGATGGTCTGCTGCCTTCTCTATGCCTATATCTACCCCTATCTGCCTCAGTCGGTCTCTCAGTCGGCGTCGCAGCCTCTGTCAGCGTCTCTGTAGGCGTCTCAGTCACTTCCGCTGTCGATTGGGGGACCTGCTGCCTTCTCTATGCCTATATCTACCCCGATCTGCCTCAGTCGGCGTCGCAACCTCTGTCAGCGTCTCTGCAGGTGCCTCAGTCGCTGCCGCTGTCGATTGGGGAGGTCTGCTGCCTTCTCTATGCCTATATCTACCCTTATCTGCCTGAATCGGTGTCTCAGTCGGCGTCGCAGCCTCTGTCATCGTCTCTGCAGGCGTCTCAGTCGGCGTCGCAGCCTCTGTCAGCGTCTCTTTAGGCGTCTCTGGAGGCGTCTCAGTCTCTGCCGCTATCGATTGGGTGGGGTCTGCTGCCTTCTGTATGCTTATATCTACCCGTATCTGCCTCAGTCGGCGTCTCAGTCGGCGTCGCAACCTCTGTCAGCGTGTCTGTAGCCGTCTCAGTCGCTGCCGCTATCGATTGGGGGGGTCTGCTGCCTTCTCTATGCTTATATCTACCCCTATCTGCCTCAGTCGGCATCTCAGTCGGCGTCGCAGCTTCTGTCAGGGTCTCTGTAGGCGTCTCAGTCGCTGCCGCTGTCGATTTCGGGGTCTGCTACCTTATCTGTGCCTATATCTACCCCTATCTGCCTCAGAAGGCGTCTCAGTCGGCGTCGCAGCCTCTATCAGCGTATCTGTAGGCATCTCAGTCGGTGCCGCTGTCCATCGAGAGGTCTGCTGCCTACTCTATGCCTATATCTACCCCTATCTGCCTCAGTCGGTGTCTCAGTCGGCTTCGCAGCCTCTGTCAGCGTCTCTGTAGGCGTCTCAGTCACTTCCGCTGTCGATTGGGCAGGTCTGCTGCCTTCTCTATGCCTATATCTACCCCGATCTGCCTCAGTCGGCGTCGCAACCTCTGTCAGCGTCTCTGCAGGTGCCTCAGTCGCTGCCGCTGTCGATTGGGGTGGTCTGCTGCCTTCTCTATGCCTATATCTATCCTTATCTGCCTGAATCGGTGTCTCAGTCGGCGTCGCAGCCTCTGTCATCGTCTCTGCAGGCGTCTCAGTCGGCGTCGCGGCCTCTATCAACGTCTCTGTTGGCGTCTCAGTCGCTGCCGCTGTCGTTTGTTGGTTCTGCTACCTTCTCTATGCCTATATCTACCCGTATCTGCCTCAGTCGGCGCCTCAGTCGGCGGCGCAGCTCTGCCAGCGTCTCTGTAGGCGTCTCAGTCGCTGCCGCTGTCGATTTCTGATGTCTGCTGTTTTCTCGAAGCCTATATCTACCCCTATCTGCCCAAGTCGGCATCTCAGTCGGCGGCGCAGCCTTTGTCAGCGTCTCTGTAGGCATCTCTGTCGCTGCCGCTGTCGGCTGGGGTGTCTGCTGCCTTCTCTATGCCTATATCTGCCCTTATTTGCCTTAACCGGTATCTCAGTCGGCGTCTCAGCCTCTGTAAGCGTCTCTGTAGGCGTCTCTGTCGCTGCCGCTGTCGGCTGGGGTGTCTGCTGCCTTCTCTATGCCTATATCTACCCCTATCTGCCTCAGTCGGCATCTCAGTCGGCGGACCAGCCTCTATCAGTGTCTCTGTAGGCGTCTCAGTCGCTACTGCTGTCGATTGGGGGGCCTGCTGCCTTCTCTATGCCTATATCTACCCCTATCTGCCTCAGTCGACTTCTCAGTCGGCGTCGCAGCCTCTGACAGTGTCTCTGTAGGCGTCTCAGTCGCCGCCGCTATCGATTGGGGGGTCTGCTGCCTTCTCTATGCCTATATCTACCCTTATCTGCCTCAGTCGGCGATTAAGTCTGCTTCGCAGCCTCTGTCAGCGTCTCTGTAGGCGTCTCAGTCGCTGCCGCTGTCGGCTGGGAGGTCTGCTGCGTTTTCTATGCCTCTATCTATCCCTATCTGCCTCAGTCGGCAGCTCAGTCGGCGTCGCAGCCTCTGTCAGCGTCTCTGTAGGTGTCTCAGTCGCTGCCGCTGTTGATTGGGGGGTTTGCTGCCTTCTCTACGCCTATATCTACCCCTATCTGCCTCAGTCGATCGAAAGGTCTGCTGCCTTCTCTGTGCCTATATCTACCCCTATCTACCTCAGTCGGCGTCTCAGTCAGCATCGCAGCCTCTGTCAGCGTGTCTGAAGGCATCTCAGTCGCTGCCGCTGACGTTTGTTGGTTCTGCTACCTTCTCTATGCCTATATCTACCCGTATCTGCCTCAGTCGGCGCCTCAGTCTGCGTCGCAGCTCTGCCAGCGTCTCTGTAGGCGATTCTGTAGCTGCCGCTGTCGATTGGAGGGGGGTCTGCTGCGTTCTCTATGCCTATATCTACCCCTATCTGCCTCAGTCGGCGTCTCAGTCGGCTTCGCAGCCTTTGTCAGCGTCTCTGTATTCGTCTCAATCACTGCTGCTGTCGATTGGGCAGGTCTGCTGCCTTCTCTATGCCTATATCTACCCCTATCTGCCTCAGTCGGCGTCGCAACCTCTGTCAGCGTCTCTGCAGGTGTCTCAGTCGCTGCCGCTGTCGATTGGGGAGGTCTGCTGCCTTCTCTATGCCTATATCTGCCCTTATTTGCCTCAATCGGTATCTCAGTCGGCGTCGCAGCCTCTGTAAGCGTCTCTGTAGGCGTCTCAGTCGCTGCCGCTGTTGATTGGGGTGGACTGCTGCCTTCTCTATGCCTATATCTACCCCTATCTGCCTCAGTCGATGTCTCAGTCGGCGTCGCAGCCTGTGTCAGCGTCTCTGTAGGCGTCTCAGTCGGCGTTGCAGCCTCTGTCAGCGTCTCTTTAGGCATCTCTGTAGGCGTCTCAGTCTCTGCCGCTATCGATTTGGGGGGTCTGCTGCCTTCTGTATGCTTATATCTACCCCTATCTGCCTCAGTCGGCGTCTCAGTCGGCATCGCAGCCTCTGTCAGCGTCTCTGTAGCCGTCTCAGGCGCCTCACTCGCTGCCGCTGTCGATTGGGGGTCTGCTGCCTTCTCTATGCCTATATCTACCACTATCTGCCTCAGTCGGCGTCGCAGCCTCTGTCAGCGTCTCTGTATGCATCTCAGTCGCTGCCGCTGTCGATTGGGGGGTCTGCTGCCTTCTCTATGCCTATATCTACCCCTATCTGCCTCAGTCGGCGTCGCAGCCTCTGTCAGCGTATCTGTAGGCGTCTCAGTCACTGCCGCTGTCGATTGGGGGCGTCTGCTGCATTCTCTATGCCTATATCTACCCGTATCTGCCTCAGTCGGCATCTGAGTCGGCGGACCAGCCTCTATCAGTGTCTCTGTAGGCGTCTCAATCGCTGCCGCTGTTGATTGGGGGGTCTGCGGCCTTCTCTATGCCTATATCTACCCCTATCTGCCTCAGTCGGTGTCTCAGTCGGCGTCGCAGCCTGTGTCAGCGTCTCTGTAGGCGTCTCAGTCAGCGTCGCAGCCTGCGTCAGCGTCTCTTTAGGCGTCTCTGTAGGCGTCTCAGTCTCTGCCTCTATCGATTTGAGGGGTCTGCTGCCTTCTGTATGCTTATATCTACCCCTATCTGCCTCAGTCGGCGTCTCAGTCGGCATCGCAGCCTCTGTCAGCGTCTCTGTAGCCGTCTCAGGCGCCTCAGTCGCTGCCGCTGTCGATTGAGGGGTCTGCTGCCTTTTCTATGCCTATATCTACCCCTATCTGCCTCAGTCGGCGTCGCAGCCTCTGTCAGCGTATCTGTAGGCGTCTCATGCGCTACTGCTGTCGATTGGGGGGTCTGGTGCCTTCTCTATGCCTATATCTACCCCTATCTGCCTCAGTCGACTTCATAGTCGGCGTCGCAGCCTCTGTCAGTGTCTCTGTAGGCGTCTCAGTCGCAGCCGCTGTCGATTCGGGGGTCTGCTGCCTTCTCTCTGCCTATATCTACCCCTATCTGAATCAGTCGGCGTCTCAGTCGGCGTCGCTGCCTCTGTCAGCGTCTCTGTATGCATCTCAGTCGCTGCCGCTGTCGATTGGGGGGTCTGCTGCCTTCTCTATGCCTATATCTACCCCTATCTGCCTCAGTCGGCGTCGCAGCCTCTGTCAGCGTCTCTGTAGCCGTCTCAGGCGCCTCAGTCGCTGCCGCTGTCGATTGAGGGGTCTGCTGCCTTCTCTATGCCTATATCTACCCCTATCTGCCTCAGTCGGCGTCGCAGCCTCTGTCAGCGTATCGGTAGGCGTCTCAGTCGCTACTGCTGTCGATTGGGGGGTCTGGTGCCTTCTCTATGCCTATATCTACCCCTATCTGCCTCAGTCGACTTCTCAGTCGGCGTCGCAGCCTCTGTCAGTGTCTCTGTAGGCGTCTCAATCGCTGCCGCTGTTGATTCGGGTTTCTGCTGCCTTCTCTATGCCTATATCTACCCCTATCTGCCTCAGTCGGCGTCTCAGTCGGCGTCTCAGTCGGCGTCCCAGCCTCTGTCAGGGTCTCTGCAGATGTCTCAATCGCTGCCGCTGTTGATTCGGGTTTCTGCTGCCTATATCTACCCCTATCTTCTCTATGCCTATATCTACCCCTATCTGCCTCAGTCGGTGTCTCAGTCGGCGTCGCAGCCTGTGTCAGCGTCTCTGTAGGCGTCTCAGTCAGCGTCGCAGCTTCTGTCAGCGTCTCTTTAGGCGTCTCTGTAGGCGTCTCAGTCTCTGCCGCTGTCGATTGGGGGGTCTGCTGCCTTATCTATGCCTATATCTACCCCTATCTCCCTCAGTCGGCGTCTCAGTCGGCGTCCCAGCCTCTGTCAGTGTCTCTGTAGGTGTCTCAATCGCTGCCGCTGTGAATTGGGGGGTCTGCTGCCTTCTCTATGCCTATATCTACCCCGACGCCGACTGAGACGCGTACAGAGACGCTGACAGAGGCTGCGACAATGACTGAGACGCCGACTGAGGCAGATAGGGGTAGATATAGGCATAGACCCCATATATAGGCATATATATATAGGCATACACCCCAATCGACACAGGCAGCGACTGAGACGCCTACAGAGACGCTTACAGAGGCTGCGACGCCGACTGAGATATAGGCATAGAGAAAGCAGCAGACCTGCCCAATCGACAGCGGCAGTGACTGGGACGAATACAGAGACGCTGACAGAGGCTGCGAAGCCGACTGAGACGCCGACTGAGGCAGATAGGGGTAGATATAGGCATATAAAACGCAGCAGACCCCCCAATCGACAGCGGCAGCTACAGAATCGCCTACAGAGACGCTGGCAGAGCTGCGACGCAGACTGCGGCGCCGACTGAGGCAGATACGGGTAGATATAGGCATAGAGAAGGTAGCAGAACCAACAAACGACAGCGGCAGCGACTGAGACGCCTACAGAGACGCTGACAGAGGCCGCGACGCCGATTGAGGCAGATAGGGGTAGATATTGGCATAGAGAAGGCAGCAGACCCCCAATCGACAGCGGTACCGACTGAGACGCCTACAGAGACACTGATAGAGGCTGGTCCGCCGACTGAGTCGCCGACTGAGGCAGATAGGGGTAGATATAGGCATAGAGAAGTCAGCGCGCCCACCCAATCGACAGCGGCAGCGATTGAGACGCCTACAGAGACGCTGACAGAGGCTGCGACGCCGACTCAGATACCGATTGAGGCAAATAAGGGCAGATATAGGCATAGAGAAGGCAGCAGACCTCCCCAATCGACAGCGGCAGCGACTGAGCCGAATACAGAGACGCTGACAGAGGCTGCGAAACCGACTGAGACGCCGACTGAGGCAGATAGGGGTAGATATAGGCATAGAGAACGCAGCAGACCCCCCTCCCCCCAATCGACAGCGGCAGCTACAGAATCGCCTACAGAGACGCTGGCAGAGCTGCGACGCAGACTGAGGCGCCGACTGAGGCAGAAACGGGTAGATATAGGCATAGAGAAGGTAGCAGAACCAACAAACGACAGCGGCAGCGACTGAGACGCCTACAGAGACGCTGACAGAGGCCGCGACGCCGACTAAGAAGTCGACTGAGGCAGATAGGTGTAAATATAGGCATAGAGAAGGCAGCAGACCCCCAATCGACAGCGCCAGCGATTGAGACGCCTACAGAGACGCTGACAGAGGCTGCAACGCCGACTGAGGCAGATAGGGGTAGATATTGGCATAGAGTAGGCAGCAGACCTCTCGATCGACAGCGGCAGCGACTGAGATGCCTACAGAGACACTGATAGAGGCTGCGACACCGACTGAGATGCCGACTGAGGCAGATAGGGATAGATATAGGCATAGAGAACGCAGCAGACCCCCCAATCGATAGCGGCGGCGACTGAGACGCCTACAGAGACACTGACAGAGGCTGCGACGCCGACTGAGGCAGATAGGGGTAGATATAGGCGTAGAGAAGGCAGCAGACCTGCCCAATCGACAGCGGCAGTGACTGAGACACCTACAGAGACACTGACAGAGGCTGCGACGCCGACTGAGAAGTCGACAGAGGCAGATAGGGGTAGATATAGGCATAGAGAAGGCAGCAGACCCCCCAATCGACAGCAGTAGCGACTGAGACGCCTACAGAGACACTGATAGAGGCTGGTCCGACGACTGAGATGCCGACTGAGGCAGATAGGGGTAGATATAGGCATAGAGAAGGCAGGAGGCCTCCCCAATCGACAGCGGCAGCGACTGAGGCGCCTACAGAGACGCTGACAGAGGCTGCGAAGCCGACTGATATACCGACTGAGGCAGATAGGGGTAGTTATAGGCATAGAGAAAGCAGCAAACCCCCCAATCGACAGCGCCAGCAACTGAGACACCTACAGAGACGCCGACTGAAACGCCGACTGACCAGATAGGGGTAGATATAGGCATAGAGGAGGTAGCAGAAACCCCAATCGATAGCGGCGGCGACTGAGACGCCTACAGAGAGACACTGACAGAGGCTGCGACGCCAACTGAGCCATAGAGAAGGCAGCAGACCCCCCAATCGACAGCAGTAGTGACTGAGACGCCTACAGAGACACTGATAGAGGCTGGTCCGCCGACTGAGATGCCGACTGAGGCAGATAGGGGTAGATATAGGCACAGAGAAGGCAGCAGACCTCTCGATCGACTGAGGCAGATAGGGGTAGATATAGGCTTCGAGAAAACAGCAGACCCCCATTCGACAGCGGCAGCGACTGAGACGCCTACAGAGACGCTGGCAGAGCTGCGACGCCGACTGAGGCGCCGACTGAGGCAGATACGGGTAGATATAGGCATAGAGAAGGTAGCAGAACCAACAAACGACAGCGGCAGAGACTGAGACGCCTACAGAGACGCCTAAAGAGACGCTGACAGAGGCTGCGACACCGACTGAGACGCCTACAGAGACGCAGACACAGGCTGAGACGCCGACTGAGACACCGACTGAGGCAGATAGGGGTAGATATAGGCAGAGAGAAGGCAGCAGACCACCCCAATCGACAGCGGCAGCGACTGAGACGCCTACAGAGACGCTTACAGAGGCTGCTACGCCGACTGAGATACTTATTGAGGCAAATAAGGGCAGATATAGGCATAGAGAAGGCAGCAGACCTCCCCAATCGACAGCGGCAGCGACTGAGACACCTGCAGATACGCTGACAGAAGTTGCGACGCCGACTGAGGCAGATAGGGGTAGATATAGGCATAGAGAAGGCAGCAGACCTGCCCAATCGACAGCGGCAGTGACTGAGACGAATACAGAGACGCTGACAGAGGCTGCGAAGCCGACTGAGACGCCGACTGAGGCAGAAAGGGGTAGATATAGGCATAGAGAACGCAGCAGACCCCCCAATCGACAGCAGCAGCTACAGAATCGCCTACAAAGACGCTGTCAGAGGCTGCGAAGCCGACTGAGACGCCGACTGAGGCAGATAGGGGTAGACATAGGCATAGAGAAGGCAGCAGACCCCCCAATCGACAGTGGCGGTGACTGAGACGCCTACAGAGATGCTGACTGAGGCTGCGAAGCAGACTTAGACGCCGACTGAGGCAGATAAGGGTAGATATAGGAATAGAGAAGGCAGCAGACCCCCCAATCGATAGCGGCGGCGACTGAGACGCCTACAGAGAAACTGACAGAGGCTGCGACGCCGACTGAGGCGTCGACTGAGGCAGATACGGGTAGATATAAGCATAGAGAAGGTAGCAGAACCAACAAACGACAGCGGCAGCGACTGAGATGCCTACAGAGACGCTGACAGAGGCTGCGACGCTGACTGAGACGCCGACTGAGGCAGATAGGGGTAGATATAGGCACAGAGAAGGCAGCAGACCTTTCGATCGACTGAGGCAGATAGGGGTAGATATAGGCATAGAGAAGGCAGCAAACCACCCAATCAACAGCGGCAGCGACTGAGACACCTACAGAGACGCTGACAGAGGTTGCGACGCCGACTGAGCTGCTGACTGAGGCAGATAGGGTTAGATATAGGCATAGAGACCGCAGCAGACCCCCCAGCCGACAGCGGCAGCGACTGAGACGCCTACAGAGACGCTGACAGCGGCTGCGAAGCAGACTTAGACGCCGACTGAGGCAGATAAAGGTAGATATAGGCATAGAGAAGGCAGCAGGCCTCCCCAATCGACAGCGGCAGCGAGTGAGGCGCCTACAGAGACGCTGACAGAGGCTGCGAAGCCGACTGATATACCGACTGAGGCAGATAGGGGTAGTTATAGGCATAGAGAAGGCAGCAAACCCCCCAATCGACAGCGCCAGCGACTGAGACACCTACAGAGACGCCGACTGAAACGCCGACTGAGCAGATAGGGGTAGATATAGGCATAGAGGAGGTAGCAAACCCACCAATCAACAGCGGCAGCGACTGAGACGCCTACAGAGACACTGATAGAGGCTGGTCCGCCGACTGAGATGCCGCCTGAGGCAGATAGGGGTAGATATAGGCAAAGAGAAGGCAGCAAACCCCCCAATCAACAGCGGCAGCGACTGAGACGCCTACTGGGACACTGACAGAGGCTGCGCCGCCGACTGAGAAGTCGACTGAGGCAGATAGGGGTAGATATAGGCATAGAGAAGGCAGCAGACCGCCCCAATCGATAGCGGCAGAGACTGAGACGCCTACAGAGACGCCTAAAGAGACGCTGACAGAGGCTGCGACGCCGACTGAGACGACTACAGAGACGCTGACACAGGCTGAGACGCCGACTGAGACACCGACTGAGGCAGATAGGGGTAGATATAAGCAGAGAGAAGGCAGCAGACCACCCCAATCGTCAGCGGCAGCGACTGAGACGCCTACAGAGACGCTTACAGAGGCTGCGACGCCGACTGAGATACCGATTGAGGCAAATAAGGGCAGATATAGGCATAGAGAAGGCAGCAGACCTGCCCAATCGACAGCGGCAGCGACTGAGACACCAGCAGAGACGCTGACAGAGGTTGCGACGCCGACTGAGGCAGATAAGGGTAGATATAGGCATAGAGAAGGTAGCAGACCTGCCCAATCGACAGCGGCAGTGACTGAGACGAATACAGAGACGCTGACAGAGGCTGCGAAGGCGACTGAGGCGCCGACTGAGAAGCCGACTGAGACGCCGACTGAGGCAGAAAGGGGTAGATATAGGCATAGAGAACGCAGCAGACCCCCCCCCAATCGACAGCAGCAGCTACAGAATCGCCTACAGAGATGCTGTCAGAGGCTGCGAATCCGACTGAGACGCCGACTGAGGCAGATAGGGGTAGACATAGGCATAGAGAAGGCAGCAGACCCCCCAATCGACAGTGGCGGTGACTGAGATGCCTACAGAGACGCTGATAGAGGCTGCGACACCGACTGAGATGCCGACTCAGGAAGATAGGGGTAGATATAGGCATCGAGAAGGCAGCAGACCACCCAATCGATAGCGGCAGAGACTGAGACGCCTACAGAGACGCCTAAAGAGACGCTGACAGAGGTTGCGACGCCGACTGAGACGCGTACAGAGACGCTGACAGAGGCTGCGACAACGACTGAGACGCCGACTGTGGCAGATAGGGGTAGATATAGGCATAGAGAAGGCAGCAGACCCCCTAATCGACAGCGGCAGCGACTGAGACGGCTACAGAGACGCTGACAGAGGCAGCGATGCCGACTGAGACGCCGACTGAGGCAGATAGGGGTAGATATAAGCATACAGAAGACAGCAGACCCCCCAATCGATAGCGGCAGAGACTGAGACGCGTGCAGAGACGCATAAAGAGACGCTGACAGAGGCTGCGACGCCGACTGAGACGCCTACAGAGACGCTTACAGAGGCTGCGACGCCGACTGAGACACCGACTGAGGCAGATAGGGGTAGACATAGGCATAGAGAAGGCAGCAGACCTCCCCAATCGACAGCGGCAGCGACTGAGACACCTGCAGAGACGCTGACTGAGCTGCCGACTGAGCCAGATAGGGATAGATATAGGCATAGAGAACGCAGCAGACCCCCCCAGCCGACAGCGGCAGCGACTGAGACGCCTACAGAGACGCTGACAGAGGCTGCGACGCCGACTGAGAAGTCGACTGAGACAGATAGGGGTAGATATAGGCATAGAGAAGGAGGCAGACCGCCCCAATCGATAGCGGCAGAGACTGAGACGCCTACAGAGACGCTGACACAGGCTGAGACGCCGACTGAGACACCGACTGAGGCAGATAGGGGTAGATATAGGCAGCAGACCACCCCAATCGACAGCGGCAGCGACTGAGATGCCTACAGAGACGCTTATAGAGGCTGTGACGCCGACTGAGATACCGATTGAGGCAAATAAGGGCAGATATAGGCATAGAGAAGGCAGCAGACTTCCCCAATCGACAGCGGCAGCTACTGAGACACCTGCAGAGACGCTGACAGAGGTTGCGACGCCGACTGAGGCAGATAGGGGTAGATATAGGCATCGAGAAGGCAGCAGAACCCCCAATCGTCAGCGGCAGCGACTGAGACGAATACAGAGACGTTGAAAGAGGCTGCGACGCCGACTGAGACACCGATTAAGGGAAATAAGGGTATATATATGCATAGAGAAGGCAGCAGACCTCCCCAATCGACAGTGGCAGCATCTGAGACGCCTGCAGAGACGCTGACAGAGGCTGCGACAAAGACTGAGACGCCGATTGAGGCAAATAAGGGCAGATATAGGCATAGAGAAGGAAGCAGACCTCCCCAATCGACAGCGGCAGCTACTGAGACACCAGCAGAGACGCTGACAGAGGTTGCGACGCCGACTGAGGCAGATAAGGGTAGATATAGGCATAGAGAAGGCAGCAGACCTGCCCAATCGACAGCGGCAGTGACTGAGACGAATACAGAGACGCTGACAGAGGCTGCGAAGCCGACTGAGACGCCGACTGAGAAGCCGACTGAGACGCCGACTGAGGCAGAAAGGGGTAGATATAGGCATAGAGAACGCAGCAGACCCCCCCCCCAATCGACAGCAGCAGCTACGGAATCGCCTACAGAGATGCTGTCAGAGGCTGCGAAGCCGACTGAGACGCCGACTGAGGCAGATAGGGGTAGACATAGGCATAGAGAAGGCAGCAGACCCCCCAATCGACAGTGGCCGTGACTGAGATGCCTACAGAGACACTGATAGAGGCTGGTCCGCCGACTGAGTCGCCGACTGAGTCGCCGACTGAGTCGCCGACTGAGGCAGATAGGGGTAGATATAGGCATAGAGAAGGCAGCGCGCCCACCCAATCGACAGCGGCAGCGATTGAGACGCCTACAGAGACGCTGACAGAGGCTGCAACGCCGACTGAGGCAGATAGGGGTAGATATTGGCATAGAGTAGGCAGCGGACCTCTCGATCGACAGCGGCAGCGACTGAGATGCCTACAGAGACGCTGATAGAGGCTGCGACACCGACTGAGATGCCGACTGAGGAAGATAGGGGTAGATATAGGCATCGAGAAGGCAGCAGACCACCCAATCGATAGCGGCAGAGACTGAGACGCCTACAGAGACGCCTAAAGAGACGCTGACAGAGGTTGCGACGCCGACTGAGACGCGTACAGAGACGCTGACAGAGGCTGCGACAACGACTGAGACGCCGACTTTGGCAGATAGGGGTAGATATAAGCATAGAGAAGGCAGCAGACCCCCTAATCGACAGCGGCAGCAACTGAGACGGCTACAGAGACGCTGACAGAGGCAGCGATGCCGACTGAGACGCCGACTGAGGCAGATAGGGGTAGATATAAGCATACAGAAGACAGCAGACCCCCAATCGATGGCGGCAGAGACTGAGACGCGTGCAGAGACGCATAAAGAGACGCTGACAGAGGCTGCGACGCCGACTGAGACGCCTACAGAGACGCTTACAGAGGCTGCGACGCCGACTGAGACACCGACTGAGGCAGATAGGGGTAGATATAGGCATAGAGAAGGCAGCAGACCTCCCCAATCGACAGCGGCAGCGACTGAGACACCTGCAGAGACGCTGACTGAGCTGCCAACAGAGGCAGATAGGGATAGATATAGGCATAGAGAACGCAGCAGACCCCCCAGCCGACAGCGGCAGCGACTGAGACGCCTACAGAGACACTGACAGAGGCTGCGACGCCGACTGAGAAGTCGACTGAGACAGATAGGGGTAGATATAGGCATAGAGAAGGCAGCAGACCGCCCCAATCGATAGCGGCAGAGACTGAGACGCCTACAGAGACGCTGACACAGGCTGAGACGCCGACTGAGACACCGACTGAGGCAGATAGGGGTAGATATAGGCAGAGAGAAGGCAGCAGACCACCCCAATCGACAGCGGCAGCGACTGAGACGCCTACAGAGACGCTTACAGAGGCTGTGACGCCGACTGAGATACCGATTGAGGCAAATAAGGGCAGATATAGGCATAGAGAAGGCAGCAGACCTCCCCAATCGACAGCGGCAGCGACTGAGACACCTGCAGAGACGCTGACAGAGGTTGCGACGCCGACTGAGGCAGATAGGGGTAGATATAGGCATAGAGAAGGCAGCAGACCTGCCCAATCGACAGCGGCAGTGACTGAGACGAATACAGAGACGCTGACAGAGGCTGCGAAGCCGACTGAGACGCCGACTGAGACGCCGACTGAGACGCCGACTGAGACGCCGACTGAGGCAGAAAGGTGTAGATATAGGCATAGAGAACGCAGCAGACCCCCCCAATCGACAGCAGCAGCTACAGAATCGCCTACAGAGATGCTGTCAGAGGCTGCGAAGCCGACTGAGACGCCGACTGAGGCAGATAGGGGTAGACATATGCATAGAGAAGGCAGCAGACCCCCCAATCGACAGTGGCGGTGACTGAGATGCCTACAGAGATGCTGACTGAGGCTGCGACGCCGACTGAGAAGTCGACTGAGGCAGATAGGGGTAGACATAGCCCATAGAGAAGGGAGTAGATCCCCCCAATCGAAAGCGGCAGAGACTGAGACGCCTACAGAGACTCCTAAAGAGACGCTGACAAAGGCTGCGACGCCGACTGAGACGCCTACTGAGACGCTGAGAGAGGCTGCGACAACGTCTGAGACGCCGACTGAGGCAGATAGGGGTAGATATAGGCATAGAGAAGGCAGCAGACCCCCTCAATCAACAGCGGCAGCGACTGAGATGCCTACAGAGATGCTGACAGAGGCTGCGACGCCGACTGAGGCAGATAGGGGTAGATATAGGCATCGAGAAGGCAGCAGAACCCCCAATCGTCAGCGGCAGCGACTGAGACGAATACAGAGACGCTGAAAGAGGCTGCGACGCCGACTGAGACACCGATTAAGGCAAATAAGGGTATATATATGCATAGAGAAGGCAGCAGACCTCCCCAATCGACAGTGGCAGCGTCTGAGACGCCTGCAGAGACGCTGACAGAGGCTGCGACAAAGACTGAGACGCCGACTGAGGCAGATAGGGGTAGATATAGGCATAGAGAAGGCAGCAGACCCCCTCAATAAACACCGGCAGCGACTGAAATGCCTACAGAGACGATGACAGAGGCTGCGACGTCGACTGAGACGCCGACTGAGGCAGATAGCGGTAGATATAGGCATCGAGAAGGCAGCTGACCCCCCAATCGACAGCGGCAGCGACTGAGACGCCTACAGATACGGTGACAGAGGCTGCGACGCCGACTGAGGCGCCGACTGAGGCAGATACGGGTAGATATAGGCATACAGAAGGCAGCAGACCCCCTCAATAAACACCGGCAGCGACTGAAATGCCTACAGAGACGCTGATAGAGGCCGCCACGCCGACTGAGACGCCGACTGAGGCAGATAGGGGTAGATATAGGCATCGAGAAAGCAGCACAACCCCCCAATCGATAGCGGCAGCGACTGAGACGCCTACAGAGACACTGACAGAGGCTGCGACGCCGACTAAGATACCGTTTGAGGCAAATAAGGGTATATATATGCATAGAGAAGGCAGCAGAATTCCCCAATCGACAGCGGCAGCGGCTGAGACGCCGACTGAGGCAGAGAGGAGTAGATATAGGCATCGAGAAGGCAGCCGACCCCCCAATCTACAGCGGCAGCGACTGAGACGCCTACAGAGGCGCTGACAGGGGCTGCGACGCCGTCTGAGGCAGATACGGGTAGATATAGGCATAGAGACGGTAGCAGAACCAACAAACGACAGCGGCAGCGACTGAGACGCCTACAGATACGCTGACAGGGGCTGCGACGCCGACTGAGACGCCAACTGAGGCAGTAGGCATAGAGTAGGCAGCAGACCTCTCGATCGACAGCGGCAGCGGATGAGATGCCTACAGATACGCTGATAGAGGCTGCGACATCGACTGAGACACCGACTGAGGCAGATAGGGGTAGATATTGGCATAGAGAAGGCAGCAGACCCCCCAATCAACAGCGGCAGCGACTGAGACACCTACAGAGACGCTGACAGAGGCTGCGAATCGACTGAGACGCCGACTGAGGCAGATAGGGGTAGATATAGGCATAGAGAAGACAGCAGACCTCCCCAATCGACAGCGGCGGCGACTGAGACGCCTACAGAGACGCTGACAGAGGCTGCGAAGCCGACTGAGACGCCGACTGAGGCAGATAAGGGTAGATATAGGCATAGAGAAGGTAGCAGACCTGCCCAATCGACAGCGGCAGTGACTGAGACGAATACAGAGACGCTGACAAAGGCTGCGAATGCGACTGAGGCGCCGACTGAGAAGCCGACTGAGACGCCGACTGAGGCAGAAAGGGGTAGATATAGGCATAGAGAACGCAGCAGACCCCCCCCAATCGACAGCAGCAGCTACAGAATCGCCTACAGAGATGCTGTCAGAGGCTGCGAAGCCGACTGAGACGCCGACTGAGGCAGATAGGGGTAGACATAGGCATAGAGAAGGCAGCAGACCCCCCAATCGACAGTGGCGGTGACTGAGATGCCTACAGAGACGCTGATAGAGGCTGCGACACCGACTGAGATGCCGACTGAGGAAGATAGGGGTAGATGTAGGCATCGGGAAGGCAGCAGACCACCCAATCGATAGCGGCAGAGACTGAGACGCCTACAGAGACGCCTAAAGAGACGCTGACAGAGGTTGCGACGCCGACTGAGACGCGTACAGAGACGCTGACAGAGGCTGCGACAACGACTGAGACGCCGACTGTGGCAGATAGGGGTAGATATAGGCATAGAGAAGGCAGCAGACCCCCTAATCGACAGCGGCAGCGACTGAGACGGCTACAGAGACGCTGACAGAGGCAGCGATGCCGACTGAGACGCCGACTGAGGCAGATAGGGGTAGATATAAGCATACAGAAGACAGCAGACCCCCCAATCGATAGCGGCAGAGACTGAGACGCGTGCAGAGACGCCTAAAGAGACGCTGACAGAGGCTGCGACGCCGACTGAGACGCCTACAGAGACGCTTACAGAGGCTGCGACGCCGACTGAGACACCGACTGAGGCAGATAGGGGTAGACATAGGCATAGAGAAGGCAGCAGACCTCCCCAATCGACAGCGGCAGCGACTGAGACACCTGCAGAGACGCTGACTGAGCTGCCGACTGAGGCAGATAGGGATAGATATAGGCATAGAGAACGCAGCAGACCCCCCAGCCGACAGCGGCAACGACTGAGACGCCTACAGAGACACTGACAGAGGCTGCGACGCCGACTGAGAAGTCGACTGAGACAGATAGGGGTAGATATAGGCATAGAGAAGGCAGCAGACCCCCCAGCCGACAGCGGCAACGACTGAGACGCCTACAGAGACACTGACAGAGGCTGCGACGCCGACTGAGAAGTCGACTGAGACAGATAGGGGTAGATATAGGCATAGAGAAGGCAGCAGACCGCCCCAATCGATAGCGGCAGAGACTGAGACGCCTACAGAGACGCTGACACAGGCTGAGACGCCGACTGAGACACCGACTGAGGCAGATAGGGGTAGATATAGGCAGCAGACCACCCCAATCGACAGCGGCAGCGACTGAGACGCCTACAGAGACGCTTATAGAGGCTGTGACGCCGACTGAGATACCGATTGAGGCAAATAAGGGCAGATATAGGCATAGAGAAGGCATCAGACCTCCCCAATCGACAGCGGCAGCTACTGAGACACCTGCAGAGACGCTGACAGAGGTTGCGACGCCGACTGAGGCAGATAGGGGTAGATATAGGCATAGAGAAGGCAGCAGACCCCCTAATCGACAGCGGCAGCGACTGAGATGCCTACAGAGATGCTGACTGAGGCTGCGACGCCGACTGAGACGCCTACAGAGACGCTTACAGAGGCTGCGACGCCGACTGAGACACCGACTGAGGCAGATAGGGGTAGATATAGGCATAGAGAAGGCAGCAGACCTCCCCAATCGACAGCGGCAGCGACTGAGACACCTGCAGAGACGCTGACTGAGCTGCCGACAGAGGCAGATAGGGATAGATATAGGCATAGAGAACGCAGCAGACCCCCCAGCCGACAGCGGCAGCGACTGAGACGCCAACAGAGACACTGACAGAGGCTGCGACGCCGACTGAGAAGTCGACTGAGACAGATAGGGGTAGATATAGGCATAGAGAAGGCAGCAGACCGCCCCAATCGATAGCGGCAGAGACTGAGACGCCTACAGAGACGCTGACACAGGCTGAGACGCCGACTAAAACACCGACTGAGGCAGATAGGGGTAGATATAGGCAGAGAGAAGGCAGCAGACCACCCCAATCGACAGCGGCAGCGACTGAGACGCCTACAGAGACGCTTACAGAGGCTGTGACGCCGACTGAGATACCGATTGAGGCAAATAAGGGCAGATATAGGCATAGAGAAGGCAGCAGACCTCCCCAATCGACAGCGGCAGCGACTGAGACACCTGCAGAGACGCTGACAGAGGTTGCGACGCCGACTGAGGCAGATAGGGGTAGATATAGGCATAGAGAAGGCAGCAGACCTGCCCAATCGACAGCGGCAGTGACTGAGACGAATACAGAGACGCTGACAGAGGCTGCGAAGCCGACTGAGACGCCGACTGAGACGCCGACTGAGACGCCGACTGAGACGCCGACTGAGACGCCGACTGAGACGCCGACTGAGGCAGAAAGGTGTAGATATAGGCATAGAGAACGCAGCAGACCCCCCCAATCGACAGCAGCAGCTACAGAATCGCCTACAGAGATGCTGTCAGAGGCTGCGAAGCCGACTGAGACGCCGACTGAGGCAGATAGGGGTAGACATATGCATAGAGAAGGCAGCAGACCCCCCAATCGACAGTGGCGGTGACTGAGATGCCTACAGAGATGCTGACTGAGGCTGCGACGCCGACTGAGAAGTCGACTGAGGCAGATAGGGGTAGACATAGCCCATAGAGAAGGGAGTAGATCCCCCCAATCGAAAGCGGCAGAGACTGAGACGCCTACAGAGACGCCTAAAGAGACGCTGACAAAGGCTGCGACGCCGACTGAGACGCCTACTGAGACGCTGAGAGAGGCTGCGACAACGTCTGAGACGCCGACTGAGGCAGATAGGGGTAGATATAGGCATAGAGAAGGCAGCAGACCCCCTCAATCAACAGCGGCAGCGACTGAGATGCCTACAGAGATGCTGACAGAGGCTGCGACGCCGACTGAGGCAGATAGGGGTAGATATAGGCATCGAGAAGGCAGCAGAACCCCCAATCGTCAGCGGCAGCGACTGAGACGAATACAGAGACGCTGAAAGAGGCTGCGACGCCGACTGAGACACCGATTAAGGCAAATAAGGGTATATATATGCATAGAGAAGGCAGCAGACCTCCCCAATCGACAGTGGCAGCGTCTGAGACGCCTGCAGAGACGCTGACAGAGGCTGCGACAAAGACTGAGACGCCGACTGAGGCAGATAGGGGTAGATATAGGCATAGAGAAGGCAGCAGACCCCCTCAATAAACACCGGCAGCGACTGAAATGCCTACAGAGACGATGACAGCGGCTGCGACGTCGACTGAGACGCCGACTGAGGCAGATACGGGTAGATATAGGCATACAGAAGGCAGCAGACCCCCTCAATAAACACCGGCAGCGACTGAAATGCCTACAGAGACGCTGATAGAGGCCGCGACGCCGACTGAGACGCCGACTGACGCAGATAGGGGTAGATATAGGCATCGAGAAAGCAGCACAACCCCCCAATCGATAGCGGCAGCGACTGAGACGCCTACAGAGACACTGACAGAGGCTGCGACGCCGACTAAGATACCGTTTGAGGCAAATAAGGGTATATATATGCATAGAGAAGGCAGCAGAATTCCCCAATCGACAGCGGCAGCGGCTGAGACGCCGACTGAGGCAGAGAGGAGTAGATATAGGCATCGAGAAGGCAGCCGACCCCCCAATCTACAGCGGCAGCGACTGAGACGCCTACAGAGGCGCTGACAGGGGCTGCGACGCCGTCTGAGGCAGATACGGGTAGATATAGGCATAGAGACGGTAGCAGAACCAACAAACGACAGCGGCAGCGGATGAGATGCCTACAGATACGCTGATAGAGGCTGCGACATCGACTGAGACACCGACTGAGGCAGATAGGGGTAGATATTGGCATAGAGAAGGCAGCAGACCCCCCAATCAACAGCGGCAGCGACTGAGACACCTACAGAGACGCTGACAGAGGCTGCGAATCGACTGAGACGCCGACTGAGGCAGATAGGGGTAGATATAGGCATAGAGAAGACAGCAGACCTCCCCAATCGACAGCGGCGGCGACTGAGACGCCTACAGAGACGCTGACAGAGGCTGCGAAGCCGACTGAGACGCCGACTGAGGCAGATGGGGGTAGACATATGAACACAGAAGGTAGCAGACCCCCCAATCGACAGCAGCAGCTACAGAATCGCCGACAGAGATGCTGTCAGAGGCTGCGAAGCCGACTGAGACGCCGACTGAGGCAGATAGGGGTAGACATAGGCATAGAGAAGGCAGCAGACCTCCCAATCGACAGTGGCGGTGACTGAGATGCCTACAGAGATGCTGACTGAGGCTGCGACGCCGACTGAGAAGTCGACTGAGGCAGATAGGGGTAGACATAGCCCATAGAGAAGGGAGTAGATCCCCCCAATCGAAAGCGGCAGACACTGAGACACCTACAGAGACGCCTACTGAGACGCTGACAGAGGCTGCGACAACGTCTGAGACGCCGACTGAGGCAGATAGGGGTAGATATAGGCATAGAGAAGGCAGCCGACCCCATTAATCAACAGCGGCAGCGACTGAGATGCCTACAGAGATGCTGACAGAGGCTGCGACGCCGACTGAGACGCCGACTGAGGCAGATAGGGGTAGATATAGGCATCGAGAAGGCAGCAGACCCCCCAATCGACAGCGGCAGCGACTGAGACGCCTACAGAGACGCTGACAGAGGCTGCGACGCCGACTGAGGCGCAGACTGAGGCAGATACGGGTAGATATAGGCATAGAGAAGCTAGCAGAACCAACAAACAAGAGCGGCAGCGACTGAGACGCTTACAGAGACGCTGATAGAGGCCGCGACGCCGACTGCCATGCCGACTGAGGCATATAGGGGTAGATATACGCATAGAGAAGGCAGCAGACCCCCCGATCGACAGCTGCAGCGACTGAGATGCTTACAGAGACGCTGACAGAGGCTGCGACGCCGACTGAGATGCCGACTGAGGCAGATAGGGGTAGATATAAGCATCGAGAAGGCAGCGGACCCCCCAATCGTCAGCGGTAGCGACTGAGACGAATACAGAGACGCTGAAAGAGGCTGCGACGCCGACTGAGACGTCGACTGAGGCAGATAGGGGTAGATATAGGCATCGAGAAAGCAGCACAACCCCCCAATCGATAGCGGCAGCGACTGAGACGCCTACAGAGACACTGACAGAGGCTGCGACGCCGACTGAGACACCGATTGAGGCAAATAAGGGTATATATATGCATAGAGAAGGCAGCAGAATTCCCCAATCGACAGCGGCAGCGGCTGAGACGCCGACTGAGGCAGAGAGGGGTAGATATAGGCATCGAGAAGGCAGCAGACCCCCCCAATCGACAGCGGCAGCGACTGAGACGCCTACAGAGACCCTTGAAAGGGGCTGCGAAGCCGTCTGAGGCAGATACGGGTAGATATAGGCATAGAGACGGTAGCAGAACCAAGAAACGACAGCGGCAGCGACTGAGACGCCTGCAGATACGCTGACAGCGGCTGCGACGCCGACTGAGATGCCAACTGAAGCAGATAGGGGTAGATATAGGCATAGAGTAGGCAGCAGACCTCTCGATCGACAGCGGCAGCGGATGAGATGCCTACAGATACGCTGATAGAGGCTGCGACACCGACTGAGACACCGACTGAGGCAGATAGGGGTAGATATTGGCATAGAGAAGGCAGCAGACCCCCCCAATCAACAGCGGCAGCGACTGAGACACCTACAGAGACGCTGACAGAGGCTGCGAATCGACTGAGACGCCGACTGAGGCAGATAGGGGTAGATATAGGCATAGAGAAGACAGCAGACCTCCCCAATCGACAGCGGCGGCGACTGAGACGCCTACAGAGACGCTGACAGAGGCTGCGAAGCCGACTGAGACGCCGACTGAGGCAGATGGGGGTAGACATATGAACACAGAAGGTAGCAGACCCCCCAATCGACAGCAGCAGCTACAGAATCGCCTACAGAGATGCTGTCAGAGGCTGCGAAGCCGACTGAGACGCCGACTGAGGCAGATAGGGGTAGACATAGGCATAGAGAAGGCAGCAGACCCCCCAATCGACAGTGGCGGTGACTGAGATGCCTACAGAGATGCTGACTGAGGCTGCGACGCCGACTGAGAAGTCGACTGAGGCAGATAGGGGTAGACATAGCCCATAGAGAAGGGAGTAGATCCCCCCAATCGAAAGCGGCAGACACTGAGACACCTACAGAGACGCCTACTGAGACGCTGACAGAGGCTGCGACAACGTCTGAGACGCCGACTGAGGCAGATAGGGGTAGATATAGGCATAGAGAAGCTAGCAGAACCAACAAACAAGAGCGGCAGCGACTGAGACGCCTACAGAGACGCTGATAGAGGCCGCGACGCCGACTGCCATGCCGACTGAGGCATATAGAGGTAGATATACGCATAGAGAAGGCAGCAGACCCCCCGATCGACAGCTGCAGCGACTGAGATGCTTACAGAGACGCTGACAGAGGCTGCGACGCCGACTGAGATGCCGACTGAGGCAGATAGGGGTAGATATAGGCATCGAGAAGGCAGCGGACCCCCCAATCGTCAGCGGCAGCGACTGAGACGAATACAGAGACGCTGAAAGAGGCTGCGACGCCGACTGAGACGTCGACTGAGGCAGATAGGGGTAGATATAGGCATCGAGAAAGCAGCACAACCCCCCAATCGATAGCGGCAGCGACTGAGACGCCTACAGAGACACTGACAGAGGCTGCGACGCCGACTGAGACACCGATTGAGGCAAATAAGGGTATATATATGCATAGAGAAGGCAGCAGAATTCCCCAATCGACAGCGGCAGCGGCTGAGACGCCGACTGAGGCAGAGAGGGGTAGATATAGGGATCGAGAAGGCAGCAGACCCCGCCAATCGACAGCGGCAGCGACTGAGACGCCTACAGAGACCCTTGAAAGGGGCTGCGAAGCCGTCTGAGGCAGATACGGGTAGATATAGGCATAGAGACGGTAGCAGAACCAAGAAACGACAGCGGCAGCGACTGAGACGCCTGCAGATACGCTGACAGCGGCTGCGACGCCGACTGAGATGCCAACTGAGGCAGATAGGGGTAGATATAGGCATAGAGTAGGCAGCAGACCGCTCGATCGACAGCGGCAGCGGATGAGATGCCTACAGATACGCTGATAGAGGCTGCGACACCGACTGAGACACCGACTGAGGCAAATAGGGGTAGATATTGGCATAGAGAAGGCAGCAGACCCCCCAATCAACAGCGGCAGCGACTGAGACACCTACAGAGACGCTGACAGAGGCTGCGACTCCGACTGAGATGCCGACTGAGGCAGATAGGGGTAGATATAAGCATATAGAAGGCAGCAGACCTCTCTAATCGACAGAGGCAGCGCCTGAGATGCCTACAGAGACGCTGACAGAGGCTGCGACGCCGACTGAGGCAGATAGGGGTAGATATAGGCATAGAGAAGGCAGCCGACCCCATTAATCAACAGCGGCAGCGACTGAGATGCCTACAGAGATGCTGACAGAGGCTGCGACGCCGACTGAGACACCGACTGGGGCAGATAGGGGTAGATATAGGCATCGAGAAGGCAGCAGACCCCCCAATCGACAGCGGCAGCGACTGAGACGCCTACAGAGACGCTGACAGAGGCTGCGACGCCGACTGAGGCGCAGACTGAGGCAGATACGGGTAGATATAGGCATAGAGAAGCTAGCAGAACCAACAAACAAGAGCGGCAGCGACTGAGACGCCTACAGAGACGCTGATAGAGGCCGCGACGCCGACTGCCATGCCGACTGAGGCATATAGGGGTAGATATACGCATAGAGAAGGCAGCAGACCCCCCGATCGACAGCTGCAGCGACTGAGATGCTTACAGAGACGCTGACAGAGGCTGCGACGCCGACTGAGATGCCGACTGAGGCAGATAGGGGTAGATATAGGCATCGAGAAGGCAGCGGACCCCCCAATCGTCAGCGGCAGCGACTGAGACGAATACAGAGACGCTGAAAGAGGCTGCGACGCCGACTGAGACGTCGACTGAGGCAGATAGGGGTAGATATAGGCATAGAGAAAGCAGCACAACCCCCCAATCGATAGCGGCAGCGACTGAGACGCCTACAGAGACACTGACAGAGGCTGCGACGCCGACTGAGACACCGATTGAGGCAAATAAGGGTATATATATGCATAGAGAAGGCAGCAGAATTCCCCAATCGACAGCGGCAGCGGCTGAGACGCCGACTGAGGCAGAGAGGGGTAGATATAGGCATCGAGAAGGCAGCAGACCCCCCCAATCGACAGCGGCAGCGACTGAGACGCCTACAGAGACCCTTGAAAGGGGCTGCGAAGCCGTCTGAGGCAGATGCGGGTAGATATAGGCATAGAGACGGTAGCAGAACCAAGAAACGACAGCGGCAGCGACTGAGACGCCTGCAGATACGCTGACAGCGGCTGCGACGCCGACTGAGATGCCAACTGAGGCAGATAGGGGTAGATATAGGCATAGAGTAGGCAGCAGACCTCTCGATCGACAGCGGCAGCGGATTGTTGTGAGTTAGAATCAAGCTACTTACGCGTAGTTGACTCACAGCACCGGCTCCTATTAAATTCATTAAGAACGCACATATTTTTAGGGTGCAAATATTGAAAATGAACAGTAATTATTCATTAATTATGATGTAAACTTTTAGGGTGTCACAGTTCCGCAGTCAAGCTGACGAGGGGCATTTAGAATGCACCGACGACACTTTTACTTGCAGTAGGTCAGCGGGCTTGAGCAACTGACACCAAATAACAATTGCGTAACTGGAACACCAGAAAAGTGAAGACGTAGACTGTAATGTTTATTTGTAAATAGTATATAAGAACTAGCATTTTAAGAATAAAGCTCTCTTGTTATTTTAAACCTAAAAGAGTGCAGTGTTTCTTTCAGAAAGTGGTGTAGGTTTACAGGTTCCCGCGCAGGACAAGCCGCGACAGGATATTCCAGAGGACGTCTCTCGCCGACAAGCAGATAAGGACCCCAACATTTTGGCGCAGCCGGTCTAAAGGACCTATTGGAGTGAGGCAGAGAGGCATCCTGTTACAAATTCGAAGGACCTCATCGAAGGACACGGTGGAAGAAAGATGTCATCAGGAAAAATTATGGTGAGTAGAGTGTATAGTAGCGTAGAATAAGTAGATACTTCTGCGACCCTGAAGGCGCCGTAGCGCTGGTCAAAGAAGTCGCAACCTATAGGCGCGTTTGCGCTTTTGCACGCAGCTTTGAATGGCAACCATAAACCGTCAGTATGATCGGACGGTCTATGTATGTTCATCCTAGCTGTGAGGATTTTTTTTTAGGGGATTTGTGTTTGTTTGTCGGTAGGGACATTTATACGATTCAATTTATATTGTTTTGAAATCAAAATAAATGTTGATTTAAATATTTGGCATTTTGAGTTTAGGGTATTAGGTGAAGAGGTGCAGACAACACGTGTTGTTGCATCAAAGTTTTTTGTAGTTCGGAAACTACGATTTGCGTAGCAATGTTGAAGAAAACATTTAAATGCTATTATTATGTGGCGCATACGTTACGGGTTTATTTTTAAATATGGATTCAAATTTCCGGGAATGAATCAAGACACTTTTGCCGGTAAATCAAATTTCGGTTTTTACAAACATATGGCCTTTTTCTATGGATTCTTGGGAGGATTAAAGATGGTGAGAGGAAATCAAGGAGTATCTGTGAGGAAGCCAAGGACCAATTTGCATTGATGGAAGGACTTAATGGACGCCGGTAGGTAGCGGAACTTTGTGATGGAAAACAAGTATAGCAGAATATGTATATAAAGATAGAATTTACGGTGGAATGTTTTTTTTTTTTTAAATTGGCATTTATCAATAAGTAAGATGGAATAAAATATTGGGATAAGTTAATAACAAGTTTTATCAATTATTGGATTTTTATTTGTAATTGGGATACGACATCTGTTCTGGCATTTGGGATATGACGAAGGAAGCGCAAGGGTTACTGCTGAGACAGGAACAAATTGGCGAAACAATTGAAAAACTGGTCCGTAACTTTAAGAAAGACGGCAAGTTACGTAAGGACAACGTGTATTATCGCAAGCGAATAACACAGTTGCAAGTTCTGGGGAGAGAGTTCAACAATAATCACGGACTGTTGTTACCTCACGCAGTTGAGTACGGCAAGGGAAAATATTTTGCGGAGAAATACGCAGACTACATAAATAGTCTGGTCAACGAATGGGCAGATACATTTAGTTCTGAATTAGAAGGACTAGGGCAACAAACAGTGAGTTTGGTTTCGCCAGACGAGGAAATAAGGAACAGATTAAAATCAATACAGTCAGAGGTGAAACTGTTTACTGGGAAAATAGTTGACCAGTTCGAAGCAAGTACAAGCAGGGAAGAAGCTCATGAATTGTGGAAGCAGGCGAATGCCGGAGGAGCTGTGTCACCATTAGAAGTAGCGGATCAAGCCTTTACGGCAATCCAAAGAAGAACAGAAGAAAAGTTATTCAGTTTTCATAAGAAAACAGAAGATTTGAGAGCACAAAAAGAGTATCTTGAGAAGAAGGTAAAGGAACTTTCTCAGAGATTGTCTTAAACAGAGGAAGCAGCAACGCTGTTGGAAAAGGAGTGTGCAGGATTGAGAAGAGGACGGGCGACCAATAGCAACCCACATAGAAAGGAGAGATCAAAATCAGCATCGGCTGGATTCACACAGACAGTGTTGACATTGCCTCCTGAAGTTCGCTGGCCGGAGTATTTAACTCCGGAAGGGATAGGTCGTGTGGTAAAGCCTAGATTAGTATTGACTGGAGAAAGTGAAGCGGGATTTTTATTTGACGCGTCGGAAATCGGTGTCGAGCCATTTACTCCAGAACGTCCGGTAACTAATAAAAATAAGGGGTATACGCCAAAAGAGCCAGAAGCAATAACGGTACAGGACAGGCCTAATACTGTGGACAGTATTTCGCCTGTACGAACAAACGATCGAAGACTAATTAGTTTGAGTCCGTCATTGGTCAATTACCTCTCAGATCCGGGAGAAGTGAATCTAGGAACGAACCACAAAGATAGCACTCAAGTTTTACCGGTCATAAGTAAAACAAATAGAAGTAAAATGGGCATTCTGGAAGTAGCTCATGCAGTGGAGAAGCTGGTGCCCATGTTCTCAGGGGTCGAGTTGTATGATCTGAGAACTGAGATACGGCGCTTCAAAGAAGGTTGTGAGTTGGCGCAACAGAGTCTTCCGGGAGCAGAAGGGGAACATTTGATAAGATGTATAAGACAAAGGACCACAGGTGATGCGTTTGATTTACTAGCGCATAGCTCAGTAAGCACCCTGCCGGAGTTATACGCACTTCTAGATCGAACATATTTGAAACAAAAGTCGTACGACTGTCTTGTACGGGAAATACAGGAATCAACTCAGAAACCAGGGGAGGAATTGAGAGCCTGGGGACGAAGGATCCAGTCTCTGGGGAACGCTGCTGAGACAGAAGCTAACAGGCAGTTTCCAGGAAATGTCGCAGCATATAAGGCTCAAGTAGAGCGAGCCATGATTTCTGTGTTTAAGGCAGGTCTGATAAATAGGGACTTGGCGAATTATACTCTTAATCTCACGCAGAGGAGTATGGCAGAATTAGTCGAAGCGGTTTCTTCCGCAGAAGAATCAATCCAACAGCGAGCGACAACAGGTGGAATCTGTTGGAATAATGCTCCTGCAGAGGTAGGACCGGTACAACAGCGGAACCCAAGGGGAATCGGCAGATTTTCCCTCCCGCAACAAAGAGAACAAGGTTGCCTAGTCGAGAGTTTCCAGCCGAGGAAACCCATTTGTTCATTCTGCCATAAGTCAGGCCATACAAGAGACGAATGCATTACACGCAAGAATACGCCCTATTGTATGGAGTGCCAAACATATGGTCATGAGGCAAGTAGGCAGTGTCAATTAGACAATAAATGGGATCAAAGTAGAAGGCAGCCAGCTACGAGGCGCCCAGATCCAACCTTAAGGGACAACAGGGGTAGTGGTCCTCGAGTCAGCTCAACGGAAGGGATTAACCAAGGAAGAAATCCTTTCAGCACTGGTAATGGTCAGCAGCGGCCAAACTGGGATACTGGAGGAGGACAAAGGTTAGGCAACACCCAACAGGGGTTGAAATGCTTCTCATGTGGTCGGATGGGACATCGAGCTGCGGAGTGCAGGGATAGGCAGTTCCAACAGAGGAACCAGGGAAACTTCCAGCGGCCCAGTCGAGGCCAGTAGACTGGAAAGCCAAAAGTAAGGAAGTAACAGTTAGGCCGAAGGTACGTGTGACTGGTAATGTAGGAAGTACAGTCCAGGAAAAGGAGGAGCAAGAGGCTCTCCAATACCATGTACCAAGTAACGTGAACACAATGGTTCAAATTACGGAGGAGCAAGAGTCTCTCCGGGGGAAAATTTTGGATTGCGTACTGATTTGGGTAACTGTGATGATTCTAGCACTTAGATTAAGTTTTAATAAGATTAGAGAGTATAAGCCAATCGCCGCGTACGTGGTACGAGAATGTCATCGTGATACGAGGGAGTATAGGATTGTAAGGGATAACTGCGGTGCATGGAGCAGAAAATTGGAAGAGTTAGGAAGTAGATACGCGTCCATTTTGGAGTCAAAAGGGCGTTGTTTCGTTGTGAGCGGGGTAGGAGATGCTTTCATCGAGATACCCTGCAAGGAGGCGGCTAGTGGAAAGCTAGTGCTTTTGATAGATTCAGGGGCGGATACTAGCCTCGTAAAATCTAGTGTTTTACGGAAAGGACTAGTTATTAACCCAAAAGATGTCAGAACGCTTAATGGAGCGTTCGGAGGTTGCATCAGAACACTGGGGTCACTTAAAATAGGGCACAGTAAAGTTAAGGGAATGAGTTTTAGAGTGCACGCAGTTGAATTGGATAGGGAAGGTATCCCGGCCGATGGGATAATTGGCCGCGATAATCTCTGGGGCCGCACCATACTGGATGCGCTGGAGAAACAGTTATCATTTTATGATGATAATAAGAATAGAATCCTTACTCTCCCATTGAAGTCATGGCAGGAAGGAACCGTGAATAGGGTTAAGAATTGTAGGGAGGTAGTGAACGCAAGGTCAACCAGAGTAGTTACTATGCGTGTAAACACGAAACTCAGGACTGTTGTTTTGCACAAGCAGCAGCTAGCGGAGGGTGTGTATATGGGAGAGACCATAACGCACGTTGACAAGGGTAAAGTGTACGCTTGTGTACTAAATGCGTCAGAGGAGGACTACTATATGGATAAGGATTTTAGGCCTAAGTTCACTAGTTATGATAGTTTTAAGGAACCGAACTATGGAACAGTTAATCAGATTAAGCAGATAGATGTAAGGAAAAGAATGGAGAGAGTGCTAGAATCACTAAAGTTAGACCCAAGCGTAAATACAGAAGAGAAGGCATCAATAGAAGCCATTTGTATGTCATTCCATGACATATTTTTGCTGGAAGGAGACCAGCTAACATTTACACCAGAGGTAGAGCATGAAATACCTACTAGAGTGGATCAAGCGCCAATTAACCAGAAGCAATACAGATTGCCGCAAGCTCACAAAGATGAGGTAAATAGGCAAGTGGAAGGAATGTTAAAGGATAACATTATTTCACCGAGTATCTCGCCTTGGAACTCACCAATAATTTTGGTACCAAAGAAGGGAGGTGCGCAGGGTCAGAAGAAGTGGAGAATGGTCGTCGATTTTAGGAAATTGAACGACGCCACTATCAAGCAGGTGTTCCCGATACCAAGGATAGAAGAGATTCTGGATCAATTGGGACACAGTAGATATTTTTCTACACTTGATTTAGCGAGTGGCTACCACCAAGTTCTGGTGGATACCCAAGATAAGCAGAAAACCGCGTTCAGCACCGGTTTAGGCCATTACGAGTTCAATAGAATGCCGTTTGGATTAACAGGAGCACCGGCTACCTTCCAACGGCTAATGAACCATGTGCTAACAGGCTTACAAGGGTTAGATTGTTTTGTGTATCTCGATGATATTGTAATTTATGGGAAGAACTTGCAGCAGCATTCGCAACGCTTGCGCAAGGTGCTCCAGAAATTACGAGAACACAACTTGAAATTGAACACGGAGAAGTGTCAATTTTTGCGAAGAGAGGTGGTTTATTTAGGCCATCGTTGCTCAGAAGCAGGAGCACTGCCTGACCCGCAGAAGGTGGAATGCGTTAGGAATTTAGCGGTTCCAAGAAACAGAAAAGATGTGCAAGCATTCCTAGGACTAGTGAACTATTATAGAAAGTTCGTGGAAGGACTAGCCGGAATTGCTTTGCCCATTAATAAGTTGCTACGAAAAGAAGCAAAGTTCGAATGGACAGAGAGATGTCAGCAAGCATTCGAGAGGCTAAAGCAGATAATTAGCTCGCCACCAATTTTGGCATACCCCGACTTTGAGCAAACTTTTTTGTTGACCACTGATGCTAGCAATGAAGCGTTAGGGGCAGTATTGTCACAAGGGGAAGTCGGGAATGACCGACCAATAGCATTCGCAAGCAGAGCGCTTAGCGACACGGAGAAGAGATACTCCACAATAGAAAAGGAGTTTCTAGCTATAGTATGGGCTACGAAGAATTTTAGAGCATATTTGCTAGGACGCCCATTTAGGATATATACTGATCACCAGCCGTTAAGAGGCATAGCCAATTTGAAAGACCAAACGTCTAGGCTAGCCAGGTTCAGACACAAATTGTCTGAGTATGATTTTGAAATCATTTACAAACCTGGGAAAAAGAATCTGAATGCAGATGCACTCAGCAGAGTACCGCAGGCACAGAAAGTATCAGTAGTGCAAACAAGGTCCAAAGCACGGTCGGATAAGGAGAAGGCCGAGACAATGCAGAAGGATAAAGTTGATGCTACAAGAGATGTTAGCAATGCGGGTTTCGATGCCAATGAGCAAGCAGCCAGTAATGTAGAATGGCTGGAGGATACAAAGGATATCCAGGCTGTGTTAAAGGGTTTCCATGATTCACCTCTGGGTGGCCATCAGGGATTCTGGAAAACCCATGACAGAATTAGGCGAGTATACGGATGGAAGGGTATGCTCAAGGACATTAAGAAATATATAAAGAGTTGTCCAAAATGCCAGGCCAACAAAAGCTCAAGGCTGACGAAGATGCCAATGGTGTTAACTGACACACCTAAACAGCCATTTGATAAAGTTCATATGGATATTGTAGGTATTTTACCTGAGACTGTTTCGGGGAATAAATATATTTTGACGTTCCAAGACGATTTCTCAAAGTATATGGCGTGCGTGGCTATACCCGATGCTGAAGCAAGCACGGTGGCCAAAGCATTCTTTGATGAAATAGTAGCACGATACAACATACCTAAGGTTTTGATAACCGACAATGGTTCAAATTTCGTATCGAAATTATTCTCAGAAACATGTAAAATGCTGGGAATCAAGAAGTTGCACATAACACCATATCATCCACAGGCGAATGGCTCATTGGAACGTAGTCATCGACCTCTGGCCGAGTACTTGCGCAGTTTCGCCAAGGAAGACGGCTCGAATTGGGATCAATGGTTAACCACTGCAATGCATGTACACAACAATACTGTGCATGTATCAACAAAGCAAACTCCGTTTAGAACACTCTACGGGTTTGATTTCAACATGCCAGCGAATTTGAAGCGCAAATGTGCGCCTGTATACAATGCTGATAACCCGAATAAAGTGCAGAAGTATCAGTTACAACGAGCGCACGAATTGGTTAGAGAAAACCAGGAATGTGCTAAACGAGTGGCCAGGGAAGCCTATAACAAGGTACTAAACCCAGTAGTTTTTCATGTGGGTGATCAAGTACTAATGAAGAATCAGGCTAGGAGAAACAAATTCTCACCTGTGTGGATAGGTCCCTATGTAGTAGCAGAGATCAAAAGCCCAGTTACAACGGTCGTAACAATTAAGGGCAAAAATAAAAAGCTACATAATAATTTGTTGAAATTATTCCACATTAGACCACACAAATAAAGACATGTGTTAGCAGTGTCTTACAAGTGTAAACACAAAAATAACAACGTAAACATGTACGTGTGTGTATCAAATAACACACACAGCTCCGAGTTTCAAAGGCAAGGCCAGCAGAAGTGTGCCAATTAAACTCGAGCAAGTAAAGCTGACGCAATAAAATGTGATTATTATGCATTATGGCCGAACGAAGCGCAGCAGGGAAAAATGCATTGTTGTTTTCTTTTTAGAACGTTGAACTCACTTTTAAAAAAAAAACAAATTATAAAAAATAAAGAATAAAATGAAATAATAAGACAGTCGTGGGTAAGTAATATAAAACAAAACTTCGAATATGTACATACATACATACGGCAGTGTATGCACTGAAATTCGATGCATGAGCATTAACGCCAGGCAACGGAACTGCTGGTGAAGTAAGTATATATACGAGTATGTATATATGTGTATAAGATAAAGAATGAATGTACGAATGTATATTTAAAGAAGTAAGTATTCTAGTTAGGAGGAATGGGTATGTGCGTATGTATATATTTGCAGATACTGCAGCAGGCTATATGTAGATATACTCGTACATAGGTTTTAACTGTTTATTGTTTAGGAAATTAGCGTATGAAAATTTGAAAAAATGTATAGGTTGATTGGGAAAATAACGTTAGTAATTAATTCTAGGTAAATTAAAGCGCCTTGAATGTATGTATGTATTCATATACGGGCTAAGTACAGGATGGAAAATAGAATCATTAATGGATATATACATATCAGGCTAGAAGTAAATTTAAATAAAAAGTAATTGTATGCAATGAAAGATATAGTCATGCGATGGACAAAGTTTTGACACAAACGGGATTATTTTGTATAATCTGGTTTTTGTCGGAGGGCCAATGAATTGGTTCAAAGTTGAAATGAGTGATAACTCACGTGTTGAAAAAGAGCACGGAAAATTAATCAGAGCAAAACTGATGCCCTATATGGCTATGAAAACGCATAGTCCAGTCCTCTTTTCCTCCAGGATACGGTAGCGAATCCGATAATGTAAGGGGAGAAGACGAGTGGATGGCAAATTGAATGATATAGCATTCAATTATAAAAAAAGCATGTTGTAGAAATATTGTTTTTTGTTTATATATTCAGGAATAGCGTATGTTTAAGAAAAGTTACAGATTAAAAAATTATAATCTGAGTAAAAGTTCAGATTAAAATTAAAGGTAGTTTAGAAAAAAAAAAATTAGAGTTAAAAAATTAATTGTTTAAAATCTAACTTTATAATAAAATAAGTGTTATAATAAAAAGAAAAAGAAATTATACCCAAGAGTATATATAGTACTTATAGTGTATTTATTTAAATATTATATAATTTTGAAATTCATTTATTAAATTGACTTATGAAATGTTTGACAAAAATTAAACATAGAAGAAATATCAAACTAAAATGTATATTAGAAAATTGAGAAAATTATTATAGGTGTTCTCTAAATAGCTCTGATGATGTGAAGCGAAGCAGGAAGTTCCGGGAACAGCGGATATCGGAAGACGGTGCGGACTAAAGGACCAACATTCGGAAAGATGCGTTTTTGAAAAACAGAGATTTTTGGCAGTTATCTAAGGTTTGTGACCCCAATGATGCCAACATATTAAATTGGGGATGAATGGCGACGGATGTAATTTTAATTTTGCGAAACGGCATATGGCCGCAGCATTTGAACGCGTTGTGGATGAGTTATTGGCAAAGAACCAAAAATAAACAAGTTCCCTTGCGGAGTCATATTTTGCATTGGACAGTTTTATATTACAATGTCCACCCAGTGTATCACGATCTCAACAGAATCGATTTTGAATAAGTTGAAGATAGGTAAAAGCTTAAGGAGGGTGACTGAAACCACCACCAAATATAATAAGCAGAGGAAATTTGGCTCACGGAAGTTAATTGCTTCATTGAAGTATATGTCCAATCTAGAGTATGAACATATGATATGTGATTTACATATGAAATATGATTTAATACAAGAGGACACAGAGACTGGTAACCGACCAGAGTACACAAATTACATAATTGAACGTGTATCTCAGAAAAATACCGATTGTCTTCATATCAAAGCCAAACGATGTCCAATACCATTATGAGGAAGCTCAAGAGAAATACTTCCACCATAAAACGTATTGCTGCAAAGTAAGACGGAGTATTGTAATCTCTCATGTATTCCAAATGTTTTTTACAAGTTGAATACTATAAGCAGAGGCAGTACCACCTACAGCCGTGGGGCACACTATATAAATGGAAAGAAGAAGGCCACTAAAAGCAAGGTTTTAATGGAAAACCAGATCGCCAACCTATATCATCTTTTTACGTACCGGTCCAGAAAGAAGGGAGGGGTATGCAGAGTTCATCGAGGGACTTCACTCCGACAACGACGGTCGTCAAATGGACCAGCGGGTAGCAGAGAGCGCAGTATAATGTAAGGTTTTATGTATAGAGTAGAATTGTGTTATTGTTTAGATGTTTGTATATACGCCAATGAGAAACGAGTCAATGAAAGACCAAATTATAAAAAGGGGATTATAAAAAAAAAAAAAAATAATGATGGATAAAAATAAGAAAAAAAAAAAACAAACAAACAAAAACAAAAACAAAGTAAAAAAAAAAAATAAAAATAAAAGAAAGAAAACTACAAAAGAAAATAAAAGCTAGAGAAAAAAAAAATATATATATATGGAAAAGAAAAGAATAAAAAAGGAAGAAAAAACCGTGATAGAACCCAAACAAGGCGATTTCATGGAAAAAAAATAAAACAAATTATATATATGTACTATAGAGTTAAATAAATGCACATAATTGTTTACAGTACAAGAAAAATATTGTAAAGATTTTATGGAAGTTAGTTGCACTAACTTCTTTTAGAAAGAGGGGAGGGATGTTGTGAGTTAGAATCAAGCTACTTACGCGTAGTTGACTCACAGCACCGGCTCCTATTAAATTCATTAAGAACGCACATATTTTTAGGGTGCAAATATTGAAAATGAACAGTAATTATTCATTAATTATGATGTAAACTTTTAGGGTGTCACAGTTCCGCAGTCAAGCTGACGAGGGGCATTTAGAATGCACCGACGACACTTTTACTTGCAGTAGGTCAGCGGGCTTGAGCAACTGACACCAAATAACAATTGCGTAACTGGAACACCAGAAAAGTGAAGACGTAGACTGTAATGTTTATTTGTAAATAGTATATAAGAACTAGCATTTTAAGAATAAAGCTCTCTTGTTATTTTAAACCTAAAAGAGTGCAGTGTTTCTTTCAGAAAGTGGTGTAGGTTTACAGGTTCCCGCGCAGGACAAGCCGCGACAGGATATTCCAGAGGACGTCTCTCGCCGACAAGCAGATAAGGACCCCAACAGGATGAGATGCCTACAGATGCGCTGATAGAGGCTGCGACACCGACTGAGACACCGACTGAGGCAGATAGGGGTAGATATTGGCATAGAGAAGGCAGCAGACCCCCCAATCAACAGCGGCAGCGACTGAGACACCTACAGAGACGCTGACAGAGGCTGCGACTCCGACTGAGATGCCAACTGAGGCAGATAGGGGTAGATATAAGCATATAGAAGCCAGCAGACCTCTCTAATCGACAGAGGCAGCGCCTGAGATGCCTACAGAGACGCTGACAGAGGCTGCGACGCCGACTGAGGCAGATAGGGGTAGATATAGGCATAGAGAAGGCAGCCGACCCCATTAATCAACAGCGGCAGCGACTGAGATGCCTACAGAGATGCTGACAGAGGCTTTGACGCCGACTGAGACGCCGACTGAGGCAGATAGGGGTAGATATAGGCATAGAGAAGGCAGCCGACCACATTAATCAACAGCGGCAGCGACTGAGATGCCTACAGAGATGCTGACAGAGGCTTTGACGCCGACTGAGACGCCGACTGGGGCAGATAGGGGTAGATATAGGCATCGAGAAGGCAGCAGACCCCCCAATCGACAGCGGCAGCGACTGAGACGCCTACAGAGACGCTGACAGAGGCTGCGACGCCGACTGAGGCGCAGACTGAGGCAGATACGGGTAGATATAGGCATAGAGAAGCTAGCAGAACCAACAAACAAGAGCGGCAGCGACTGAGACGCCTACACAGACGCTGATAGAGGCCGCGACGCCGACTGCCATGCCGACTGAGGCATATAGGGGTAGATATACGCATAGAGAAGGCAGCAGACCCCCCGATCGACAGCTGCAGCGACTGAGATGCTTACAGAGACGCTGACAGAGGCTGCGACGCCGACTAAGATGCCGACTGAGGCAGATAGGGGTAGATATAGGCATCGAGAAGGCAGCGGACCCCCCAATCGTCAGCGGCAGCGACTGAGACGAATACAGAGACGCTGAAAGGGGCTGCGACGCCGACTGAGACGTCGACTGAGGCAGATAGGGGTAGATATAGGCATCGAGAAAGCAGCACAACCCCCCAATCGATAGCGGCAGCGACTGAGACGCCTACAGAGACACTGACAGAGGCTGCGACGCCGACTGAGACACCGATTGAGGCAAATAAGGGTATATATATGCATAGAGAAGGCAGCAGAATTCCCCAATCGACAGCGGCAGCGGCTGAGACGCCGACTGAGGCAGAGAGGGGTAGATATAGGCATCGAGAAGGCAGCAGACCCCCCAATCGACAGCGGCAGCGACTGAGACGCCTACAGAGACCCTTGAAAGGGGCTGCGAAGCCGTCTGAGGCAGATACGGGTAGATATAGGCATAGAGACGGTAGCAGAACCAAGAAACGACAGCGGCAGCGACTGAGACGCCTGCAGATACGCTGACAGCGGCTGCGACGCCGACTGAGATGCCAACTGAGGCAGATAGGGGTAGATATAGGCATAGAGTAGGCAGCAGACCTCTCGATCGACAGCGGCAGCGGATGAGATGCCTACAGATACGCTGATAGAGGCTGCGACACCGACTGAGACACCGACTGAGGCAGATAGGGGTAGATATTGGCATAGAGAAGGCAGCAGACCCCCCAATCAACAGCGGCAGCGACTGAGACACCTACAGAGACGCTGACAGAGGCTGCGACTCCGACTGAGATGCCGACTGAGGCAGATAGGGGTAGATATAAGCATATAGAAGGCAGCAGAACTCTCTAATCGACAGAGGCAGCGCCTGAGATGCCTACAGAGACGCTGACAGAGGCTGCGACGCCGACTGAGGCAGATAGGGGTAGATATAGGCATAGAGAAGGCAGCCGACCCCATTAATCAACAGCGGCAGCGACTGAGATGCCTACAGAGATGCTGACAGAGGCTGCGACGCCGACTGAGACGCCGACTGGGGCAGATAGGGGTAGATATAGGCATCGAGAAGGCAGCAGACCCCCCAATCGACAGCGGCAGCGACTGAGACGCCTACAGAGACGCTGACAGAGGCTGCGACGCCGACTGAGGCGCAGACTGAGGCAGATACGGGTAGATATAGGCATAGAGAAGCTAGCAGAACCAACAAACAAGAGCGGCAGCGACTGAGACGCCTACAGAGACGCTGATAGAGGCCGCGACGCCGACTGCCATGCCGACTGAGGCATATAGAGGTAGATATACGCATAGAGAAGGCAGCAGACCCCCCGATCGACAGCTACAGCGACTGAGATGCTTACAGAGACGCTGACAGAGGCTGCGACGCCGACTGAGATGCCGGCTGAGGCAGATAGGGGTAGATATAGGCATCGAGAAGGCAGCGGACCCCCCAATCGTCAGCGGCAGCGACTGAGACGCCTACAGAGACACTGAAAGAGGCTGGTACGCTGACTGAGACGCCGACTGAGGCAGTGTAAAGATGGGCTCAATTAATTAAATTAGCGGCGCGAGAGCTAGTGCACAATTTCAATCGGCGACTACGAGAGTACAGCCAAATATTAGTGTATGAAGCGAAATATATGATCGCTAAGTACAGATGGGCTCAAAGTATAATTTAGCGGCGCGAGAGCTTGCGCACAATTTCAATCGGCGACTACTGGAGTACAGCCAAATATTTAATGAGAAACGAAAGGTTTGGTTTCCAGATCGAATCTGATTTATTGGTAAAATCTTATTGCTATTTATAATTTCAATTTCTTATGTGCTAAGACTTAGTATATAATATGGTTCTTAATACATAAAGACGGCTTTTGCAATGTCAGCGGAAAGTATCACGGTCAATGCCAGCGTACATTCGTTCGAGGGCATCGAACATTAGAATGCAACGTAATCAAAAACGTGCGCTCTGTTCGCGCTTCATAACGTACATATTCTTATGTGAGAGTTCGATGTACTTACGTTGGGTGTCCGCTCACATTGCATGTGCCTACGCCGCGTATGGTGTTGGCGTTTGTGTGTATATATATACATTATGCTTTTCATACACTACACCCTTATCCGACTGGGAAAAAAAATTTTGTTAGTGTTTAAACAAAAAAATTTTTTTTTATAAAAGTATTTATGTTATATTAATTACTTAAAATTTTATTTGTTTATCTTTACAACGGTGTATATTTTTTTAATAAGTTTTTATGGAGTTCTTTTATTTCTCCTTTTATTTCTAATAGACAATTTACATTCCGAATTTCAATTATTCTATAAGGACCATTGTAGGGTTTTTGGTTTTTGTTTCTATTCATATTTCTTACTAATACCATATCTCCTATATTTAAATCTAGTGTGTTTATGTGTTTTTGTGTTACAATACTTTTTTGTGGTTTCGATTTTTCGATTAATGCTTTTGCAATTTTTATTGAATAATGTAATCTAATCCTGAGTTCGTTAGCGTAGTTATCCATATTGTATATTTTTGGATTTTCTTGGCTGTCAGTACTTGAGAGGTGTGGTAATTTGCCATATACAAGCTCAAAAGGTGTGTATTGTGTGTCTACATGGGGGGTTGTATTATATGCAAATGTATAGAACGGGATCCAATTGTGTCAGTCATAGTCGTTGGTAAAAGATAACATGAATTCATTTAATACGCGGTGATTTCTTTCTACTGATCCTAATGTTTGGTGATGGTATGGTGTTGAGAATTGTTGTTCAATGTCTAGTAATTTGCAAATGTTGTGCATGAGCTCATTTGTGAACTCAGTGCCTCTATCTGATTTTAATGTCTTAAAATGGCCATATTTTAGGATGCATTGTTCTACTACTGTTTTAGCTACGGTTTTAGCGTCTTTGGTTTCTATTGGGTGTGCTATTACAAATTTTGTCAGTTCGCACTGTATTGTGAGTATGTATCTGAATCTGTCTGACATTCTTAGTGGTCCAACTGTGTCTATTTCAAGTACTTCAAAACTAGTGTTTGGTGTGTCTGTTATTATTTCTTTTTCGTGTATATGTTTAGTTATTTTGTTCTGTGCGCGTTTGTCACAGATTTTTATAAAATCTTTCACCATTCGACTCATATTTTTCCACACATATCTTTGTTTTAGTTTTAGAGTGGTTTTTCTTATACCAAGGTGTCCTCCATGTGTTGAGTTGTGGTATTAATTTATTAATTTATATTTAATTATATCCTTTTCAATTCTTTTAGGGGGTTCATATATAATAATCTTGTATGCGAAACGATTTTCTTTAATTTGCTGTTCTTGCAGCTTGTTAAATATATTTTTAAATTCTTCTTTTTGTATACCTTCAAAAATTATATCTTTATTCGATAGCGCTAAAATGTCGACTTTTAATTTTTTTATTTCAGATGCTAGCTTCTCCATAATCGAAACGTATTTCGTATAGTTATCACTAGATCTACTATGCATAGTTTTTGTATTAAGAGGTGACAACTTCTCCAAAATCGAAACGGATTTCGGTGGATTATCGTTGTACCTTACGCGCAATATATTCTTATCTTTTTCATAGATTAATTGAGTACTCTTCATATTTATATCGTTCGCTTTTTCAAATTTCAATTTTGTAATGTATCTGACGTCAGTAATAGATGCACAGTCCCAGATATGAAGTTGATCAGACTTCTCTTGGGTTTTGTATTTTACTTGTTTTTGTTGGTCTGCATGTTTTTTGGCAGCCATTCCCCTTGTTATAATTAATGTTCTTTTAGCTTTTTCATCGGTTTCTTTAGGAATCATTTGTTTTAAAGTTTCTGAATAAATTTTGATTCTGGAAACTGCGTCTGCGTTGGTATTTGATTTTCCTCTTTGTAGTATGTCAAAATCAAAATGGTATTCTTGTCATTGTAAAAAGTGATACTAATGGTTAGTGGCAACTATAAATTTTTTTACTATATAAAATTGCTAAAATTTCTTTTCAATTACCGGTTTAACTACACATACATATTTTCTTTTCAAAACTTAAATGTAAAATTTTGTTTTTGTGTATTTACTATTAAAATTTAAGCCCATAACAAAATTTTGATGTTGTTTTTGCAACATTTTGCAATAAATTTTATAATTTTTCTTGACTTCCTAATACTTTTGTTTAATGTTTCTCCATTACATATGTATGTATATGAATTATCAATTAGATTCTCTTCCGTATTAATATATTTATAATAATAACATTTATATTATATATGATCTTTAAATTAAATTAAAAGTCACGTATGTATAGGTATATAAAAATATTAAAGATTCTTAACTAATATTTAAATGTATTAAGTTGCTTAACTATAATATTAAAATAAATTTTGTGTAAGAAGTTTCGCTTACTCTGTTTCTAAAGACAAAATTATGCAAAGCTAAAATTATAACCATTTCATTTGTTATTATTTTTTTTTTATTTATAAACATTTACAATTAAAGTCAAAGATATATATATATATATATATATATATATATATATATATATATATATATATATATATGTTCGCGCCGGAGCCCTCCTGTCAACGGCTGCTGCCTGCTCACCGTCACCATGCGACTCTGCGCGGGGCTCAGTGCGGAGAGAATTCGCCTCATTGGGTCCCGCCAAAGTCGTGTAGCAGGCCGCAGCCATCTTTATTTTGAGGAGAGTGCTGACGCAAGCAGCGAAGGAGAGCTGGTCGGCAGTACTGCGTGCCGAACCAGTTGAAGTTTAGCAGTCATTCGTTCAACGTCTACCATACGTGCACCAAGCATAAAAATATAATTAACCAGCTATTACAAGTTTTAAAGTAAAGGAAGTGTTATAAAATACATTAAAGAACGCATTTTTTTTTCCTTGTGGATCTATTATTATAAATAATATATAGAAAATTTAAAGGTGACAACAGGTGACAACAGATACCTTATCACAACATACAATGGAATTGGAGGGAGTCTCCACATTAAGAAACATGGTCCTTCGAGCCGGATCGCAGCTGCGCCCGGTAAGTTTTTAAGACTTATTTTTACCTAATTGCACAGCTATTTATTTACGCTTTTAATTTGTAATTTGCGATTTATATTCTTTATCGCGTCATTCGCGTTTGGGTACGGTCGTCGCGGCAAACGGTACATTTCCGTATCGTCACTTGTGTGAGTGTGTGCGTGTGTGTGGATTCGGCACAGCGGCAGGTACTGGAATTTACATTTTTTAAATTCTCAGCACGGCCGCTGCGTAATTCGGTTCGCAGTCTGCAGCTCAAAGCGCTGCCGACGCCGGTTATGATAAGCTGTGTACAGCTGCTTGTGCGCAGATTTTCGCACAGCCGCTGTGCATGCTATTGCCATTGCCGCTATCCGCTGCTCCGTTGTGCAGTCAATGCCCTACTTTTGAGTGTTGCTTTGTTCGTTGAAACGAATTAAGGCGGGTGTCACACTCACAACTCTTGTGGGTCAGCTGTTCGGGTTATCCGTATTGCGTGCGTGTATCGCCGCGTTGAAGTCGCTTCGTGGTGCCAGTAAGCGGTGGGAGCATATTGTTCTTGCTTCTACATTGGCGTGGGAGTCTACAGCTCACTGCGCTGCCCAGAGCCTGGTTACTGTACGTTGTGTACCGTTGCTGATGAACCGGTAACTTATACCGTTGCCGGTAGTGTTTCCGTACTAACGGGTCAACAACTGTTAACGTGGTGGAGGATCGACACTTTCGACACGAGTGCGGTGTAATTAGGTTCGCAGTCCGCAGCTCACAGCGCTGCCGACGCCTTTTTACAGCAAACCGTGTGCCAGTGGTGCTTGAACATCCCCATATTACGACGCTGAAAAATACGTGCACTCGTTGATCTCCGTACGTCATAGTTTTCGCAGCTCGCAGCGCTGCCAACTTGTACTGTCTTTTTGTCATTTTATAACCCTGTATCAGTGAACCCACGAGCGACGCAAGGTCCGGGTCACATACAGCAGCTCATAGCGCTGCGTTGGGTATCTCAAGTTGGGGTTATACTTCAATTTCTTTGTTTTTCAATTGTAGTTGCTCAGTGCTGTCGTCATTGCCTAGGTTTCACGTAGTTCATTCCTACTGGGGATTGTCTTTTACGTTGTGTGATCTCTTTAGTGAAAATAAGGCGGGTGTTATATCGGTCACGTCAGCAGGTCAACTAGGTACACATATAGCTGGGTAACTGGGTGTGTCGACGTGAAGGTGTAGTGTTTTCCCGTGTTTTGCTTGCGTGTTGCCATCATTGAGCTGCGTTCTCAGGTCAAGCGGTCTGCAACTATGCTGACTCCGCTGATAGACGCGGCTGATAGCCTGACCGCGTTTGTTATTGAGTTCGAGCGCAACTCTTCCGCCCCTCAAAATCTCGAATATCTTCGCCTTGATCTGACTGAATTGGCAGACTTATGGCAGGCGTTGAAGGAGGCGAAGGCTGCAGCGGTCATTGAAGCAAATTTAGACGAGAAATGCGTAGCCATTAAAGAGTCTATACGGCAACGATTCGCAGCAAGTTTTGCCATGTACAAACAGGGTCATGCTCGGATCAGTGGACTAATACAATCCCTGACCGTCTCTCCAACGGTGCCTTCCGAAGCGTCGGCTGAGCTGTCTTCTCAATCCCACACTATTCCGGTGCCTCCTTGTGATATTGAGATTTTCGGGGGGGAGTACTCCAAATGGATCACCTTCCGTGATATGTTCACGGCGCTGTTCCTGCGGAACGCCCGGTTATCTAACATCGAGCGGTTGTATCACCTGAGAGCAAAGACTAGGGGGGAGGCGCGAGAAATCGTGGACCAATGCCAACTAACCAATAGCGGTTTTGAACAGGCGTGGGCGGGGCTTACGGCACGATACGAAAATCGGCGTAAACTCATTAATTGTCAGCTGAAGTCCCTATTCACAATGCGTACCATAGGCAGAGAAAGTGGGTCGGAGCTAAAAAGGCTGCAGCGGGAAATGAGCAATTGCATTATGGCATTGAAGGAGCTGTCGGTGGATGTAAGCAGTTGGGATCCAATTTTTATATACTGGAGTTCCATTCGGTTGCCGGAGAGGACCCTTTCTCTCTGGGAGCAGTCCCTTGCAGATCATGCGGATATCCCGACTTGGGTGGCGATGGAGGAATTCCTCTCGAAACGATTCCAAACTTTGGAAGCGGTCTCTGATGTCTGCCAGACGGAGCATGCGCGGGAGCCTGGGGGGAGCCGCTCAACACCACTCCGCAATAGCCACGTGCAGGCTCATCAGGCGTTGGTCAGTCCGGAATGGTGTAAGATATGTACACTACCAGGCCATCGGGTCTCCCACTGCTCTACTTTCATCAACGCTGATGTATCAGAGCGATGGGGATGGGTGAATCGCTTCCACTTGTGCGTGAATTGTTTGAAGGGGGATCATCGTGTGTCCAATTGCACGAGTAAATACCGATGTTTTACGTGTCAAGAGCGGCACCATACTCTGCTACACCGTGAGCCGCTCCCGAACCGGAGCATAAGAGGCCCACCACGCACGACGCCGCCTCGAGGCAGACGATCATCCAACGGACGCAACGCGGCCACCACGTTGGCTCAACCTGCTACACCTTCCTTCGCCCACGCTGCACAAGTGGTACCTGCTACAGTCCAGGGACGATCCGGTCCATATCGAGCTCGAGGTCGGCTACCCAAACGTGTGCTATTAGGTACCGCCATCATTCACGTATGGTATCAGGGAGTCAATTACATGGCCCGTGCATTGATCGACCCTGGGTCGGAAGGGTCTTTCATCTCTGATCAGCTCCAACGACGCCTGCGACTCCCTACGCGTACCGTGCATGCCCAAGTGTCCGGGGTAAGCAATGTGGTGGCAGCTAACGTGACAAAAGCGTGCGATTTAATGTTGGGATCACCTCTTGACAGTGCTGTGCGGCTCCCGATGTCAGCACTAGTACTGCCCACCTTGACCAGCGAATTACCCCGACTAGGGGTATCAACGCAACAATATGCCCAATTGGCCGGCTTACGACTGGCTGATCCAAGCCTTTCAAACTCTTCACAAGTTGACATTTTGATAGGGGCGATTTATACCCGATGGTGATGCTTGATGGGTTGAAACGTGACGTTATTGGGTCATTAATTGCACAGGAAACTGTATTTGGGTGGATCCTCACAGGACCCATACCTGAGAACTCGACACAGACATTCTGTGCTAGAGTACAAGTTACGACTGGCCACCCGGTTGAAGAGCTCTTGCAGAGATTCTGGGAGGTGGAGGAACCACCTAGGGAGAAACGGTTGTCACCCGGTGACCAGGCTTGCCTGGATTTGTATTCCCGGACCACTTACAGAGAGTCTTCTGGGCGGTATGTAGTAGAACTACCGTTCAAACCAAAGCATCTGCCTGAGGAGTCGCTTGGCGCTTCTCGGCACATTGCGTTAAAGCAGTTCGAGCGCAATGAAGGTAGGTTACTTCGTAACCCTGAGCAGAAAGACCAATACGACTCCGTGGTACAGGAGTACTTGACTCTTGATCATATGGTCAAGGTCCCGCCTCCACCTTCGGGCGCTCTTGCTCATTATTATTTGCCTCATCATGCGGTAATGAAACCCGAGAGTATATCCACCAAGTTGCGAGTGGTGTTCAATGCGTCTCAAGAAACCACCAGCACCCTCAGTTTGAATGATGTCTTATATACGGGTCCCACCTTGCAGGCTGACTTGACACAACTTATCGTGCGATGGCGAATGTTTCAGTTCGTCTTTAATGGGGATCTGCAAAAGATGTATCGGCAGATTAGAGTAGCTCCAAAGCACACCCCGTACCAGCGAATTGTCTTTAGGGCCTCTCCTGCAGCGCCAGTCTCCGATTACGAGCTACAAACGGTTACCTTCGGAGTCAACTGTGCACCGTACTTAGCGATTAGGACATTGGAACAGCTCGCGACGGATGTCGAGGAGGACTTACCCTTAGCAGCCCGGGTACTGCGTGAATGTATGTACGTGGGCGACGCCTTGGTCGGCACACATGATGTAAACGCAGCAATACAGACTCGAGACGAGTTGATCCGTGCCCTCGACTCTGCCGGCTTCTCCATGCGAAAGTGGACAGCTAATACGGAAGCCATTCTCTCCTCTTTGCCTCCGGACCACTTACTCCGAGAGGATTTTTTGAAGCTGGATGAAGCGAGTTTAACTAAGACACTAGGAATTCGGTGGAATGCAAAGACTGATCATTTCTACTTTCATCTCCAGCCCATTTGCTTTGACCCACGAGCCACCAAACGCAAGGTGCTATCGATTATAGCTCAACTGTTTGATCCAGCCGGATGGCTGGCACCTGTTGTGATCGTGGCCAAGATTTTGATGCAACAAATTTGGGGGGACAAAACTGACTGGGACGAATCGCTGACCCTCGCTTCATCCAATCGTTGGAAGGAATTTTTAGGGGCTTATGACGACATCTCACAGGTTCGAATTCCTCGATGGGTGGGGGCTGCACCGGATGTAGATATCCAGTTCCATGCATTTTGTGATGCTTCGCAAGCGGCATACGCCGCCGCGTTGTATGTGCGGTGCCAGTGCGACGATATTGTCACATCCCACTTATTAGTGGCTAAGTCGCGGGTCGCGCCTCTTAAGACATTATCCTTACCTCGCTTAGAACTCTGTGGCGCGGTATTGTTATCCGAGCTGGTGGCGGCACTCCGGACAAGGGTGGGGGTCACCTCCAATAACTTGTTTTGTTGGACGGATTCGACCATAGTTTTGGCTTGGCTCCAGAAGTCCCCGCACATGTGGAAAACCTTCGTAGCTAATCGGGTTACCACCATTTCCAGTAAAGTAGGTGTAGAATGTTGGAGACATGTCAGGTCTGCAGACAATCCGGCTGATCTTGCCAGTCGGGGGGTAACTCCAGCAGCCCTTCTTCATAGTCATTTATGGTGGAACGGTCCGGGATGGCTTACCCACGACTCAAATGCCTGGCCTCAGCCTTCGAAAATCGCTAACCCGGACGCCCTGGAAGAACAACGCAACGTTGCTACGCATACCATCCAGGTCAAACAGCACGATGACTTGATGCTGCGTTTCTCATCATTGCCGCGAGCACTGCGGGTTATGTGCTATATCCAGCGCTTTTTTAGATACGCTATACGAAAGCGACGTGACCACGCCCCACCCCCGGGATCGCCTATCACGACTGCAGAGATTGTTGCCGCTACACTGCTCGTGACGACCATAACGCAGCAGATGTATTACCCCGAGGAGTATGGATGCCTGCAGAACGGGCAACCCATTTCCAACTCGAGTTCTCTGCTCACCTTGAACCCCTTCCTTCATTCCGATGGGTCGATTCGAGTGAATGGACGCCTAGCGCATTCCACTCAGATCCCGTTCTCCGAACGGCACCCACAAATTTTGCCGTACCACGGACAATTTACACGACTGCTCGTTGAGTTCATTCATCAAATTTCTTTGCATGGGGGAAACCAGCTTATGCTTCGGCTCCTTCGAACTCAATACTGGGTTCCACGCGCAAAGGTTCTAGTCAAGGGTACCATTTTACGATGTAAAACTTGCCTGGTAGAAAAGAAACGTAGATTGAGCCAGATCATGGCGCCTTTGCCCCCTGAACGCACCACCCTGTCTCGTCCTTTCGCCACCGCGGGGGTTGACTTTGCGGGCCCTTTTGAAATTAAAACATTTCAAGGGCGGGGGTATAAAATGACAAAAGGCTACGTGTGCATCTTTGTGTGTTTCGCCACCAAGGCCGCCCATTTAAAAGCTACCACGGATTTAACTACCCAGGCCTTTTTAGCCGCCCTGTCTAGATTCATTGGGCGACGGGGGTGCCCACATAACATTTATTCCGACAATGGAAAGAATTTTGTGGGAGCAGAAAAGGTAGTGCGCATGGAGTTCGCACGTGTGATTCGAGAAGCTAAGGACCAGGCGACCACGCAGCATTGGTTTCACCAATTGAAATGGCATTTTATTCCTCCAAACGCTCCCCATATGGGAGGACTGTGGGAAGCCGCAGTAAAGAGCTTCAAACACCATTTCAAACGAGTGGGTGGGCAGATCCGGTACACGTATGAGGAGTTAGCAACGGTACTAGCCCGCGTCGAGGCATGCCTGAATTCTCGACCAATTAGCGCACTCAGTGACGATCCCGACGACCTCCAACCACTTACACCAGGGCACTTTCTAGTAGGGGGACCACTTCTTGCACCAGCCGTCTCGGAGGAGACCACCCCTTTTCTTTCTATTCTTAATCGATGGCGTAGGCTTCAAGTTCTCTCCCAGCAGTTCTCAATACGTTGGAAACATGAGTATCTTCTGGAGTGCCAGCGCAGGACAAAGTGGAAGACTATCCAAGATAATGCAGCTAACGGAGATCTGGTGGTACTGCAGGATGACCACGTTCCACCAAACGAATGGCGATTGGGAAGGATCACTGAGGTTCACCCGGACTCAGACGGCAGAGTGCGAGTCGCGAAAGTGCGGACAGCACGCGGAACCGTTACGAGGCCCGTCACCAAGATGGTTCTACTCCCTCGAGCGGGAGTGCAGGCTGAGTAATCCCGGCATACGGGCTTTTGGTCGTTTCCGTAGCTAGTCCCATCCTTTGTAGCCTCTAGTTTGTAGCCTTTCCTGTTGTATGTATACCTCGGTTCTTCCATGGAATCACTAGCCTTTCTCGTAAAACGGTAGCAGTAGATCTCGCCTGGCTATGCCACGGGATAGAATGTAGTCTTGAAAAAGTTATATTTCCTACCAGTAGCATCCTAACCTTTAATACTAGCCTTCTCGTAAGCACATGCCTAATTACAAATTTGATTTTCCACAGAACTTCCCATCGTGCAGAGCTGACTGGCGTGGAACACGCTACATCGGGCCGTGCCGTACCTGTGCTCCGCGGGTACAGTTGGTGTTCCCAGCCCCCGTGATGCTACAGGGGTCTGCAACATACCGCCCTCCGGGAGCAGTGGCGCCGTCTCGCGCCCACGATGACCATCTTGAGGCCACCACTACAGCGGCAGTGTCGCCATCGCGTCCCCGAGCCCGGTCTGCATCATCTGCCACGCGTTCGCTACCGACGGGGCCGATGAGCGTCCGCCGCCTTCCCAACCGGGGGTCCACGCCAGGGGGCGTTGCACCACGGACGCCCCATCCGATGTCCCGCGCCGCAGTGGAGGCTGCGACATCGCGCGCCCCACTGGTGGCTGCGACCGCCCAAACAGCAGAGGTAGCCGTACACCCGACGGCGGCTCCCCAACGCCCGTGCGAGATGTGCAAGCGCTGGGGGCACACCATCGCAGTGTGCAAGGAGTTCCTGTCCTTGTCCTCGCGGCGCAGGAGAGATGCGGTCGGAAACCGGAAGCTGTGTTTCGTGTGCCTGGGGGTGAAACACTTCACCCACAGCTGCGAACAGCCGGGGTGCTCCCGGTGCCACCGGCGGCATCATCGCCTCTTACATTGAGGGGTGCACCAGGATGGGAGCCGGCGGGAATAGGTCGTCATCTCTTTTGCAATACTGCAAGGGGGGCGGCATGTTCGCGCCGGAGCCCTCCTGTCAACGGCTGCTGCCTGCTCACCGTCACCATGCGACTCTGCGCGGGGCTCAGTGCGGAGAGAATTCGCCTCATTGGGTCCCGCCAAAGTCGTGTAGCAGGCCGCAGCCATCTTTATTTTGAGGAGAGTGCTGACGCAAGCAGCGAAGGAGAGCTGGTCGGCAGTACTGCGTGCCGAACCAGTTGAAGTTTAGCAGTCATTCGTTCAACGTCTACCATACGTGCACCAAGCATAAAAATATAATTAACCAGCTATTACAAGTTTTAAAGTAAAGGAAGTGTTATAAAATACATTAAAGAACGCATTTTTTTTTCCTTGTGGATCTATTATTATAAATAATATATAGAAAATTTAAAGGTGACAACAGGTGACAACAGATACCTTATCACAACATACAATGGAATTGGAGGGAGTCTCCACATTAAGAAACAATATATATATATAGTTTTTTTATATTAAATACAAAAATAGTTTAAGAAAATGAGATAAAAAAAATAGTTTTAAATGTTTACAGCGTTTTAGCACGCTCCAAAAGATCACTGCTAAATTTCGATATTTCCGATTGTGGTCGTTTACAGACTGACAATAAATTAATGACATGAGATATTCTTATGTCATCTGTGTCCATATCTAAAATTTCATCGTTGTCTACCTCGATGGCCTCGCCCGGTGGATCAAAGAGTTTCTGCACTTCATCATACAGCCACATCTCCAAAGCCAGTCTCTTTCGTATTACACTCATCTGATGGAAACCATATTTGGCGGTTAGGAACTTCTCCTGTCGCTTCTTAACTTCGGAACTTCTCTCATTAAAATTGACGCGTAAATTTTGTTGGTTCGGTAAACGCTCACAAATATTCAGTTTTTTGGGACCGCACTGCATTTTGAAAACAACTTTGGTCGATTTTATGTTGTCTTATTACTGCCTTTTTTTGAAGTGGGTGTGAGATTGTAGCTAGGAGTCTTCCTTCTGGATGTGTTGCTCTGCCAGTTGTTGAAATTTTTCGAATAGTCGGTGGAAATCGGTATTCATCTTCTTATTGCAGTTTTAGGATTATTTTAGGATTCTTTAAAATTTTTGGGTTTTTAATAAAGTGCCAGTTTGGCAGGATTAATAAGAGAATTGCCAGTTTGGCAGGATCGCCATGTAAAGATGGCAGGATCGCCATGTAAAGATGGGCTCAATTAATTAATTTAGCGGCGCGAGAGCTAGCACACAATTTCAATCGGCGACTACGAGAGTACAGCCAAATATTAGTGTATGAAGCAAAATATATGATCGCTATGTACAGATGGGCTCAAAGTATTATTTAGCGGCGCGAGAGCTTGCGCACAATTTCAATCGGCGACTACTGGAGTACAGCCAAATATTTAATGAGAAACGAAAGGTTTGGTTTCCAGATCGAATCTGATTTATTGGTAAAATCTTATTGCTATTTATACTTCTTATGTGCTTAGACTTAGTATATAATATGGTTCTTAATACATAAAGACGGCTTTTGCAATGTCAGCGGAAAGTATCACGGTCAATGCCAGCGTACATTCGTTCGAGGGCATCGAACATTAGAATGCAACGTAATCAAAAACGTGCGCGCTGTTCGCGCTTCATAACGTACATATTCTTATATGAGAGTTCGATGTACTTACGTTGGGTCTCCGCTCACATTGCATGTGCCTACGCCGCGTATGGTGTTGGCGTTTGTGTGTATATATATACATTATGCTTTTCATACACTACACCCTCATCCGACTGGGAAAAAAAATTTTGTTGGTGTTTAAACAAAAAAATTTTTTTTTATAAAAGTATTTATGTTATATTAATTACTTTAAATTTTACTTGTTTATCTTCACAACGGTGTATATTTTTTTAATAAGTTTTTATGGAGTTCTTTTATTTCTCCTTTTATTTCTAATATACAATTTACATTCCGAATTTCAATTATTCTATAAAGACCATTGTAGGGTTTTTGGTTTTTCTTTCTATTCATATTTCTTACTAATACCATATCTCCTATATTTAAATCTAGTGTGTTTATGTGTTTTCGTGTTACAATACTTTTTTGTGGTTTCGATTTTTCGATTAATGCTTTTGCATTTTTTATTGAATAATGTAATCTAATCCTGAGTTCGTTAGCGTAGTTATCCATATTGTATATTTTTGGATTTTCTTGGCTGTCAGTACTTGAGAGGTGTGGTAATTTGCCATATGCAGGCTCAAAAGGTGTGTATTGTGTGTCTACATGGGGGGTTATATTATATGCAAATGTATAGAACGGGATCCAATTGTGTCAGTCATAGTCGTTGGTAAAAGATAACATGAATTCATTTAATACGCGGTGATTTCTTTCTACTGATCCTAATGTTTGGTGATGGTATGGTGTTGAGAATTGTTGTTCAATGTTTAGTGATTTGCAAATGTTGTGCATGAGCTCATTTGTGAACTCAGTGCCTCTATCTGATTTTAATGTCTTAAAATGGCCATATTTTAGGATGCATTGTTCTACTACTGTTTTAGCTACGGTTTTAGCGTCTTTGGTTTCTATTGGGTGTGCTATTACAAATTTTGTCAGTTCGCACTGTATTGTGAGTATGTATCTGAATCTGTCTGACATTCTTAGTGGTCCAACTGTGTCTATTTCAAGTACTTCAAAACTAGTGTTTGGTATGTCTGTTATTATTTCTTTTTCGTGTATATGTTTAGTTATTTTGTTCTGTGCGCATGTGTCACAGTTTTTTATAAAATCTTTCACCATTCGACTCATATTTTTCCACACATATCTTTGTTTTAGATTTAGAGTGGTTTTTCTTATACCAAGGTGTCCTCCATGTGTTGAGTTGTGGTATTAATTTATTAATTTATATTTAATTATATCCTTTTCAATTCTTTTAGGGGGTTCATATATAATAATCTTGTATGCGAAACGATTTTCTTTAATTTGCTGTTCTTGCAGCTTGTTAGATATATTTTTAAATTCTTCTTTTTTTATACCTTCAAAAATTATATCTTTATTCGATAGCGCTAAAATGTCGACTTTTAATTTTTTTATTTCAGATGCTAGCTTCTCCATAATCGAAACGTATTTCGTATAGTTATCACTAGATCTACTATGCATAGTTTTTGTATTAAGAGGTGACAACTTCTCCAAAATCGAAACGGATTTCGGTGGATTATCGTTGTACCTTACGCGCAATATATTCTTATCTTTTTCATAGATTAATTGAGTACTCTTCATATTTATATCGTTCGCTTTTTCAAATTTCAATTTTGTAATGTATCTGACGTCAGTAATAGATGCACAGTCCCAGATATGAAGTTGATCAGACTTCTCTTGGGTTTTGTATTTTACTTGTTTTTGTTGGTCTGCATGTTTTTTGGCAGCCATTCCCCTTGTTATAATTAATGTTCTTTTAGCTTTTTCATCGGTTTCTTTAGGAATCATTTGTTTTAAAGTTTCTGAATAAATTTTGATTCTGGAAACTGCGTCTGCGTTGGTATTTAATTTTCCTCTTTGTAGTATGTCAAAATCAAAATGGTATTCTTGTCATTGTAAAAAGTGATACTAATGGTTAGTGGCAACTATAAATTTTTTGACTATATAAAATTGCTAAAATTTCTTTTCAATTACCGGTTTAACTACACATACATATTTTCTTTTCAAAACTTAAATGTAAAATTTTGTTTTTGTGTATTTACTATTAAAATTTAAGCCCATAATAAAATTTTGATGTTGTTTTTGCAACATTTTGCAATAAATTTTATAATTTTTATTGGCTTCCTAATACTTTTGTTTAATGTTTCTCCATTACATATGTATGTATATAAATTATCAATTAGATTCTCTTCCGTATTAATATATTTATAATAATAACATTTATATTATATATGGTCTTTAAATTAAATTAAAAGTCACGTATGTATAGGTATATAAAAATATTAAAGATTCTTAACTAATATTTAAATGTATTAAGTTGCTTAACTATAATATTAAAATAAATTTTGTGTAAGAAGTTTCGCTTACTCTGTTTCTAAAGACAAAATTATGCAAAGCTAAAATTATAACCATTTCATTTGTTATTATTTCTTTTTTATTTATAAATATTTACAATTAAAGTCAAAGATATATATATATATATATAGTTTTTTTTATATTAAATACAAAAATAGTTTAAGAAAATGAGATAAAAAAAATAGTTTTAAATGTTTACAGCGTTTTAGCACGCTCCAAAAGATCACTGCTAAATTTCGATATTTCCGATTGTGGTCGTTTACAGACTGACAATAAATTAATGACATGAGATATTCTTATGTCATCTGTGTCCATATCTAAAATTTCATCGTTGTCTACCTCGATGGCCTCGCCCGGTCGATCAAAGAGTTTCTGCACTTCATCATACAGCCACATCTCCAAAGCCAGTCTCTTTCGTATTACACTCATCTGATGGAAGCCATATTTGGCGGTTAGGAACTTCTCCTGTCGCTTCTTAACTTCGGAACTTCTCTCATTAAAATTGACGCGTAAATTTTGTTGGTTCGGTAAACGCTCACAAATATTCAGTTTTTTGGGACCGCACTGCTTTTTGAAAACAACTTTGGTCGATTTTATGTTGTCTTATTACTGCCTTTTTTGAAGTGGGTGTGAGATTGTAGCTAGGAGTCTTCCTTCTGGATGTGTTGCTCTGCCAGTTGTTGAAATTTTTCGAATAGTCGGTGGAAATCGGTATTCATCTTCTTATTGCAGTTTTAGGATTATTTTAGGATTCTTTAAAATTTTTGGGTTTTTAATAAAGTGCCAGTTTGGCAGGATTAATAAGAGAATTGCCAGTTTGGCAGGATCGCCATGTAAAGATGGCAGGATCGCCATGTAAAGATGGGCTCAATTAATTAATTTAGCGGCGCGAGAGCTAGCATACAATTTCAATCGGCGACTACGAGAGTACAGCCAAATATTAGTGTATGAAGCGAAATATATGATCGCTATGTACAGATGGGCTCAAAGTATTATTTAGCGGCGCGAGAGCTTGCGCACAATTTCAATCGGCGACTACTGGATGGAGTACAGCCAAATATTTAGTGAGAAACGAAAGGTTTGGTTTCCAGATCGAATCTGATTTATTGGTAAAATCTTATTGCTATTTATACTTCTTATGTGCTTAGACTTAGTATATAATATGGTTCTTAATACATAAAGACGGCTTTTGCAATGTCAGCGGAAAGTATCACGGTCAATGCCAGCGTACATTCGTTCGAGGGCATCGAACATTAGAATGCAACGTAATCAAAAACGTGCGCGCTGTTCGCGCTTCATAACGTACATATTCTTATATGAGAGTTCGATGTACTTACGTTGGGTCTCCGCTCACATTGCATGTGCCTACGCCGCGTATGGTGTTGGCGTTTGTGTGTATATATATACATTATGCTTTTCATACACTACACCCTTATCCGACTGGGAAAAAAAATTTTGTTGGAGTTTAAACAAAAAAATTTTTTTTTATAAAAGTATTTATGTTATATTAATTACTTAAAATTTTACTTGTTTATCTTCACAACGGTGTATATTTTTTTAATAAGTTTTTATGGAGTTCTTTTATTTCTCCTTTTATTTCTAATAGACAATTTACATTCCGAATTTCAATTATTCTATAAGGACCATTGTAGGGTTTTTGGTTTTTCTTTCTATTCATATTTCTTACTAATACCATATCTCCTATATTTAAATCTAGTGTGTTTATGTGTTTTCGTGTTACAATACTTTTTTGTGGTTTCGATTTTTCGATTAATGCTTTTGCATTTTTTATTGAATAATGTAATCTAATCCTGAGTTCGTTAGCGTAGTTATCCATATTGTATATTTTTGGATTTTCTTGGCTGTCAGTACTTGAGAGGTGTGGTAATTTGCCATATACAAGCTCAAAAGGTGTGTATTGTGTGTCTACATGGGGGGTTATATTATATGCAAATGTATAGAACGGGATCCAATTGTGTCAGTCATAGTCGTTGGTAAAAGATAACATGAATTCATTTAATACGCGGTGATTTCTTTCTACTGATCCTAATGTTTGGTGATGGTATGGTGTTGAGAATTGTTGTTCAATGTTTAGTAATTTGCAAATGTTGTGCATGAGCTCATTTGTGAACTCAGTGCCTCTATCTGATTTTAATGTCTTAAAATGGCCATATTTTAGGATGCATTGTTCTACTACTGTTTTAGCTACGGTTTTAGCGTCTTTGGTTTCTATTGGGTGTGCTATTACAAATTTTGTCAGTTCGCACTGTATTGTGAGTATGTATCTGAATCTGTCTGACATTCTTAGTGGTCCAACTGTGTCTATTTCAAGTACTTCAAAACTAGTGTTTGGTATGTCTGTTATTATTTCTTTTTCGTGTATATGTTTAGTTATTTTGTTCTGTGCGCATGTGTCACAGTTTTTTATAAAATCTTTCACCATTCGACTCATATTTTTCCACACATATCTTTGTTTTAGATTTAGAGTGGTTTTTCTTATACCAAGGTGTCCTCCATGTGTTGAGTTGTGGTATTAATTTATTAATTTATATTTAATTATATCCTTTTCAATTATTTTAGGGGGTTCATATATAATAATCTTGTATGCGAAACGATTTTCTTTAATTTGCTGTTCTTGCAGCTTGTTAAATATATTTTTAAATTCTTCTTTTTGTATACCTTCAAAAATTATATCTTTATTCGATAGCGCTAAAATGTCGACTTTTAATTTTTTTATTTCAGATGCTAGCTTCTCCATAATCGAAACGTATTTCGTATAGTTATCACTCGATCTACTATGCATAGTTTTTGTATTAAGAGGTGACAACTTCTCCAAAATCGAAACGGATTTCGGTGGATTATCGTTGTACCTTACGCGCAATATATTCTTATCTTTTTCATAGATTAATTGAGTACTCTTCATATTTATATCGTTCGCTTTTTCAAATTTCAATTTTGTAATGTATCTGACGTCAGTAATAGATGCACAGTCCCAGATATGAAGTTGATCAGACTTCTCTTGGGTTTTGTATTCTACTTGTTTTTGTTGGTCTGCATGTTTTTTGGCAGCCATTCCCCTTGTTATAATTAATGTTCTTTAGCTTTTTTATCGGTTTCTTTAGGAATCATTTGTTTTAAAGTTTCTGAATAAATTTTGATTCTGGAAACTGCGTCTGCGTTGGTATTTGATTTTCCTCTTTGTAGTATGTCAAAATCAAAATGGTATTCTTGTCATTGTAAAAAGTGATACTAATGGTTAGTGGCAACTATAAATTTTTTTACTATATAAAATTGCTAAAATTTCTTTTCAATTACCGGTTTAACTACACATACATATTTTCTTTTCAAAACTTAAATGTAAAATTTTGTTTTTGTGTATTTACTATTAAAATTTAAGCCCATAACAAAATTTTGATGTTGTTTTTGCAACATTTTGCAATAAATTTTATAATTTTTCTTGGCTTCCTAATACTTTTGTTTAATGTTTCTCCATTACATATGTATGTATATGAATTATCAATTAGATTCTCTTCCGTATTAGTATATTTATAATAATAACATTTATATTATATATGATCTTTAAATTAAATTAAAAGTCACGTATGTATAGGTATATAAAAATATTAAAGATTCTTAACTAATATTTAAATGTATTAAGTTGCTAAACTATAATATTAAAATAAATTTTGTGTAAGAAGTTTCGCTTACTCTGTTTCTAAAGACAAAATTATGCAAAGCTAAAATTATAACCATTTCATTTGTTATTATTTTTTTTTTATTTATAAACATTTACAATTAAAGTCAAAGATATATATATATATATATATAGTTTTTTTTATATTAAATACAAAAATAGTTTAAGAAAATGAGATAAAAAAAAATAGTTTTAAATGTTTACAGCGTTTTAGCACGCTCCAAAAGATCACTGCTAAATTTCGATATTTCCGATTGTGGTCGTTTACAGACTGACAATAAATTAATGACATGAGATACTCTTATGTTATCTGTGTCCATATCTAAAATTTCATCGTTGTCTACCTCGATGGCCTCGCCCGGTGGATCAAAGAGTTTCTGCACTTCATCACACAGCCACATCTCCAAAGCCAGTCTCTTTCGTATTACACTCATCTGATGGAAACCATATTTGGCGGTAAGGAACTTCTCCTGTCGCTTCTGAACTTCGGAACTTCTCTCATTAAAATTGACGCGTAAATTTTGTTGGTTCGGTAAACGCTCACAAATATTCAGTTTTTTGGGACCGCACTGCATTTTGAAAACAACTTTGGTCGATTTTATGTTGTCTTATTACTGCCTTTTTTTGAAGTGGGTGTGAGATTGTAGCTAGGAGTCTTCCTTCTGGATGTGTTGCTCTGCCAGTTGTTGAAATTTTTCGAATAGTCGGTGGAAATCGGTATTCATCTTCTTATTGCAGTTTTAGGATTATTTTAGGATTCTTTAAAATTTTTGGGTTTTTAATAAAGTGCCAGTTTGGCAGGATTAATAAGAGAATTGCCAGTTTGGCAGGATCGCCATGTAAAGATGGCAGGATCGCCATGTAAAGATGGGCTCAATTAATTAATTTAGCGGCGCGAGAGCTAGCACACAATTTCAATCGGCGACTACGAGAGTACAGCCAAATATTAGTGTATGAAGCAAAATATATGATCGCTATGTACAGATGGGCTCAAAGTATTATTTAGCGGCGCGAGAGCTTGCGCACAATTTCAATCGGCGACTACTGGAGTACAGCCAAATATTTAATGAGAAACGAAAGGTTTGGTTTCCAGATCGAATCTGATTTATTGGTAAAATCTTATTGCTATTTATACTTCTTATGTGCTTAGACTTAGTATATAATATGGTTCTTAATACATAAAGACGGCTTTTGCAATGTCAGCGGAAAGTATCACGGTCAATGCCAGCGTACATTCGTTCGAGGGCATCGAACATTAGAATGCAACGTAATCAAAAACGTGCGCGCTGTTCGCGCTTCATAACGTACATATTCTTATATGAGAGTTCGATGTACTTACGTTGGGTCTCCGCTCACATTGCATGTGCCTACGCCGCGTATGGTGTTGGCGTTTGTGTGTATATATATACATTATGCTTTTCATACACTACACCCTTATCCGACTGGGAAAAAAAATTTTGTTGGAGTTTAAACAAAAAAATTTTTTTTTATAAAAGTATTTATGTTATATTAATTACTTAAAATTTTACTTGTTTATCTTCACAACGGTGTATATTTTTTTAATAAGTTTTTATGGAGTTCTTTTATTTCTCCTTTTATTTCTAATAGACAATTTACATTCCGAATTTCAATTATTCTATAAGGACCATTGTAGGGTTTTTGGTTTTTCTTTCTATTCATATTTCTTACTAATACCATATCTCCTATATTTAAATCTAGTGTGTTTATGTGTTTTCGTGTTACAATACTTTTTTGTGGTTTCGATTTTTCGATTAATGCTTTTGCATTTTTTATTGAATAATGTAATCTAATCCTGAGTTCGTTAGCGTAGTTATCCATATTGTATATTTTTGGATTTTCTTGGCTGTCAGTACTTGAGAGGTGTGGTAATTTGCCATATACAAGCTCAAAAGGTGTGTATTGTGTGTCTACATGGGGGGTTATATTATATGCAAATGTATAGAACGGGATCCAATTGTGTCAGTCATAGTCGTTGGTAAAAGATAACATGAATTCATTTAATACGCGGTGATTTCTTTCTACTGATCCTAATGTTTGGTGATGGTATGGTGTTGAGAATTGTTGTTCAATGTTTAGTGATTTGCAAATGTTGTGCATGAGCTCATTTGTGAACTCAGTGCCTCTATCTGATTTTAATGTCTTAAAATGGCCATATTTTAGGATGCATTGTTCTACTACTGTTTTAGCTACGGTTTTAGCGTCTTTGGTTTCTATTGGGTGTGCTATTACAAATTTTGTCAGTTCGCACTGTATTGTGAGTATGTATCTGAATCTGTCTGACATTCTTAGTGGTCCAACTGTGTCTATTTCAAGTACTTCAAAACTAGTGTTTGGTATGTCTGTTATTATTTCTTTTTCGTGTATATGTTTAGTTATTTTGTTCTGTGCGCATGTGTCACAGTTTTTTATAAAATCTTTCACCATTCGACTCATATTTTTCCACACATATCTTTGTTTTAGATTTAGAGTGGTTTTTTCTTATACCAAGGTGTCCTCCATGTGTTGAGTTGTGGTATTAATTTATTAATTTATATTTAATTATATCCTTTTCAATTATTTTAGGGGGTTCATATATAATAATCTTGTATGCGAAACGATTTTCTTTAATTTGCTGTTCTTGCAGCTTGTTAAATATATTTTTAAATTCTTCTTTTTGTATACCTTCAAAAATTATATCTTTATTCGATAGCGCTAAAATGTCGACTTTTAATTTTTTTATTTCAGATGCTAGCTTCTCCATAATCGAAACGTATTTCGTATAGTTATCACTAGATCTACTATGCATAGTTTTTGTATTAAGAGGTGACAACTTCTCCAAAATCGAAACGGATTTCGGTGGATTATCGTTGTACCTTACGCGCAATATATTCTTATCTTTTTCATAGATTAATTGAGTACTCTTCATATTTATATCGTTCGCTTTTTCAAATTTCAATTTTGTAATGTATCTGACGTCAGTAATAGATGCACAGTCCCAGATATGAAGTTGATCAGACTTCTCTTGGGTTTTGTATTTTACTTGTTTTTGTTGGTCTGCATGTTTTTTGGCAGCCATTCCCCTTGTTATAATTAATGTTCTTTTAGCTTTTTTATCGGTTTCTTTAGGAATCATTTGTTTTAAAGTTTCTGAATAAATTTTGATTCTGGAAACTGCGTCTGCGTTGGTATTTGATTTTCCTCTTTGTAGTATGTCAAAATCAAAATGGTATTCTTGTCATTGTAAAAAGTGATACTAATGGTTAGTGGCAACTATAAATTTTTTGACTATATAAAATTGCTAAAATTTCTTTTCAATTACCGGTTTAACTACACATATTTTCTTTTCAAAACTTAAATGTAAAATTTTGTTTTTGTGTATTTACTATTAAAATTTAAGCCCAAAATTTATTTCATTTTAATCTGCGATTTTACATAACAAAACTTTGATGTTGTTTTTGCAACATTTTGCAATAAATTTTATAATTTTTCTTGGCTTCCTAATGCTTTTGTTTAATGTTTCTCCATTACATATGTATGTATATGAATTATCAATTAGATTCTCTTCCGTATTAATATATTTATAATAATAACATTTATATTATATATGATCTTTAAATTAAATTAAAAGTCACGTATGTATAGGTATATAAAAATATTAAAGATTCTTAACTAATATTTAAATGTATTAAGTTGCTTAACTATAATATTAAAATAAATTTTGTGTAAGAAGATTCGCTTACTCTGTTTCTAAAGACAAAATTATGCAAAGCTAAAATTATAACCATTTCATTTGTTATTATTTTTTTTTTATTTATAAACATTTACAATTAAAGTCAAAGATATATATATATATATATATATATATATATAGTTTTTTTTATATTAAATACAAAAATAGTTTAAGAAAATGAGATAAAAAAAATAGTTTTAAATGTTTACAGCGTTTTAGCACGCTCCAAAAGATCACTGCTAAATTTCGATATTTCCGATTGTGGTCGTTTACAGACTGACAATAAATTAATGACATGAGATACTCTTATGTTATCTGTGTCCATATCTAAAATTTCATCGTTGTCTACCTCGATGGCCTCGCCCGGTGGATCAAAGAGTTTCTGCACTTCATCACACAGCCACATCTCCAAAGCCAGTCTCTTTCGTATTACACTCATCTGATGGAAACCATATTTGGCGGTAAGGAACTTCTCCTGTCGCTTCTGAACTTCGGAACTTCTCTCATTAAAATTGACGCGTAAATTTTGTTGGTTCGGTAAACGCTCACAAATATTCAGTTTTTTGGGACCGCACTGCATTTTGAAAACAACTTTGGTCGATTTTATGTTGTCTTATTACTGCCTTTTTTTGAAGTGGGTGTGAGATTGTAGCTAGGAGTCTTCCTTCTGGATGTGTTGCTCTGCCAGTTGTTGAAATTTTTCGAATAGTCGGTGGAAATCGGTATTCATCTTCTTATTGCAGTTTTAGGATTATTTTAGGATTGTTTAAAATTTTTGGGTTTTTAATAAAGTGCCAGTTTGGCAGGATTAATAAGAGAATTGCCAGTTTGGCAGGATCGCCATGTAAAGATGGCAGGATCGTTATGTAAAGATGGGCTCAATTTATTAATTTAGCGGCGCGAGAGCTAGCACACAATTTCAATCGGCGACTACGAGAGTACAGCCAAATATTAGTGTATGAACCGAAATATATGATCGCTATGTACAGATGGGCTCAAAGTATTATTTAGCGGCGCGAGAGCTTGCGCACAATTTCAATCGGCGACTACTGGAGTACAGCCAAATATTTAATGAGAAACGAAAAGTTTGGTTTCCAGATCGAATCTGATTTATTGGTAAAATCTTATTGCTATTTATACTTTTAATTTCTTATGTGCTAAGACTTAGTATATAATATGGTTCTTAATACATAAAGACGGCTTTTGAAATGTCAGCGGAAAGTATCACGGTCAATGCCAGCGTACATTCGTTCGAGGGCATCGAACATTAGAATGCAACGTAATCAAAAACGTGCGCCCTGTTCGCGCTTCATAACGTACATATTCTTATATGAGAGTTCGATGTACTTACGTTGGGTCTCCGCTCACATTGCATGTGCCTACGCCGCGTATGGTGTTGGCGTTTATGTGTATATATATATATTATGCTTTTCATAAACTACAGCAGATAGGGGTAGATATAGGCATAGAGAAGGCAGCAGGCTTCCACAATCGACAGCGGCAGCGACTGAGGCGCCTACAGAGACGCTGACAGAGGCTGCGACGCCGACTGAGGCAGATAGGGGTAGTTATAGGCATAGAGAAGGCAGCAAACTCCCCAATCGACAGCGGCAGCGACTGAGACACCTACAGAGACGCTGACAGAGGCTGCGACGCCGACTGAGACTCCGACTGAGCAGATAGGGGTAGATATAGGCATATTGAAGACAGCAGGCCCCCCAATCGATAGCGGCAGCGACTGAGACGGCTACAGAGACGCTGATAGAGGCTGCGACGCCGACTGAGGCAGATAGGGGTAGATATAAGCATACAGAAGGCAGCAGACCCCCCCAATCGATAGCGGCAGAGACTGAGACGCCTACAGAGACGCCTAAAGAGACACCGACAGAGGCTGCGACGCCGACTGAGACGCCTACAGAGACTCTGACAGAAGCTGCGACAACGTCTGAGACGCCGACTGAGGCAGATAGGGTAGATATACGCATAGAGAAGGCAGCAGACCCCCCCAATCGACAGCGGTGGCGACTGAGACGCCTACAGAGACGCCTAAAGAGACGCTGACAGAGGCTGCGACGCCGACTGAGACGCCTACAGAGACGATGATAGAGGCTGCGACGCCAACTGAGACAC